>JAVJIF010008154.1:0-168433 GCA_038442645.1 Agave tequilana | reverse complement strand
GTGGTGGTCGGATTGGTCCACGAAACGCGGCCCAATCAACTTTTCTTGGGTCCGAAGGAACCCACCAGCACTATCTTTAATATAACCCATTAAAAAGATATATCCATGAAGGATTTTTATTAAATATTTGACCCCATCAATTTTCATATTCCATAACTAATTTCGGAGTCAAATTTGTTAACCACCTCGTCCCAAAATGGGTATGAAATGATAGAATGATGACTTGGACTCATGAAGGATAGGAACTAATACCGACCTCAGGAAGGTGACTTAAATCAAGTAAAGGTTCAAGAGTCAGAATTGGTTCAGGAATTGGGTCCAAGTCAAGAAATTGAAGCTCAAGTCCAAATGTATTTTCCAACAATGAAATGTGACCTAATATGGGTGATTCCAGTTCAGGAATGATAGGTGGGGGAATCAAAACTGAGACTCTAGAATATTATTCAAGTTTGGTAATAAAACAGGAGTCAATATTGATTCAGAAAGAACTGGATCACATATGTGAGAATCTAGGTCACATATCTCATTGAGTTCAATATCAAAAAATGGAGAACTTGCCAATTTATCCATGGGATTTCAAAATTGTAAAGTTGGTCAAGTTCAACATGATCCTCAAAGATGGGTGATTCAATTTCTTTATGAATTGGCACAGGATCCAATGGTGACTCCGTGAAAAGATTGAAGTCAGGTGGAAGATACCGGAGTCATAATCGAATCAGGAATAGAATTGAATCACTAAGTTGGGGTTCAGGATCATAATCATTTCAAGTTCTATTTCAGGAAAAGGAAAACTAGCCAAACTATCAATATCATTTGGAGTTTGGGTAAGTTCACATGGTTGTTCTGAAATGGAATCTTGATTTCCAAAACAACCTGACTCTTCGGCTCAACAGAATTGGAGTGACATCAGAACTGGTCCAACGGTGAGAACG
Organism: Agave tequilana; assembly: GCA_038442645.1. Lineage (NCBI taxonomy): Eukaryota > Viridiplantae > Streptophyta > Magnoliopsida > Asparagales > Asparagaceae > Agave > Agave tequilana. Next base: position 167,501 of record JAVJIF010008154.1, on the reverse strand, counting down.
TAAAGATTCGACCATCATATCTATATCACTATTACGAGCGTTTTGAGCCTGAGTCATAGATTCAAGCATCTCTTCATAGGTGATATGTTCATTGTTTTGATGAAAAGATGAAGAATTATCTTGGAAGTGGTAGTGAAATTGTGAGTCCATCAGATTTTGGATTTGTGTTTTGGACTCACGCATACTCATTTCCATGATTGATGGTTTCCTATTTTGGACGGGTGGAACTGAGTATGAATCTTGAAAATACTGTGGACTAGGTGGAGAAGGAGGACAAGGTGGTTGGAAATTATGTTCGGGGGAGGTGAATCCCCACTGACTCGGTGAAGAGTTGAAATTATTATGGAAATTATAGTTATTAGATGGGGGTATGGGTCATATTGATTCGGATAAGACCAATCCGGCACACTAGGTTGGTTAAAGTCATGATATGCCGGGGTGGTAATATCCGAAAATGAATTTGGTGTGTAATATGGATTATTATTAAAGTTGAAAGAATTATTATTATAAGCCATATCACACAATAGAATACACACAAAAAGAAAGATAAGCAAACAAATAAACAAATAAGAAAGAAAAAATGCTAACCTAAGTTAGGGTAGACCTAGACCTAGACGACTCCTAACTGGTTAGACTGTCCACGGGAGGTTTAATGTAGACTTTGACCACAAGCTAATCAGCCAGGTCAGGGCAAGGTTGGTGGGAGGTTTTCCGTCAAAAGACGTTCCTTAATTAAATAACCACCAACCTTCGGGCTTTCGGCCCTTAATCCCTTTCCTAGACACTGATTTGGCAAGAGTCATGTTCCAACACCTTCCTCCTTAGGATAATCTCCTAATTGAGTTCGAGATATCCCTAGGGCCAACGTCTACTCATTTTAAGTTAGGCTTGGGTTAGTGAGTGCTAGGAATGTGATTTTTGGGCTAAGGAAGGGTGATTAAATCCCCACCTTATCTTGTTATGGGTTAGTGCCCTTAAAATAATTTTGGGCAAGTGTACAAGATATGTAAGATTCACTCAAAGCGATATAAATCAACCAAGAAGTGAGTCCTATGCTAAAGCAATGCATACGTACCTTGCTCTAACACTCTTCAACAGTAAAAGTAAATGAATTGAAAAGACACGTGCCTAAAATACAAACGTCTAATCAATTTTTTTAACTTTTGCAACAAACTTTTTACTGTTGATTATTAGCAGGTTTTTGTGATGGCATATAAGGAATAAATAATTGCAGCAAACTAGACTTTGCAAAGCTAGCAGCCCTGCAAAAAACCTGTTAGTAGTCACCTCTTTATTGCCGCGGATCCGCAGCTTTTGCCGTGGAAACGCAGCAATTCAGAGGGCAATGGGTCTCTGCTTTCTAGAACAGAGGCCCAATACACTTGTATGTCACTGCAAACTTGTTTTCCTGCTTTGCTTGCCCTGTAACCTGCAACAGAGAAGAAAATTCGTTTAGTTCTAAAAAATTTCAATAAAAATTCAGATTTCAATAAAAAACCGTTTTACTCTCCCCGGTAACGGCGCCAAAATTTGATGATGTAAACCTGCACACAAAATACGAAATTATAGAACTTAAGAAAAAAAGTGTGCAAATGCTCAATTCTTCCGCTATAGCAAGTGGATATGCGTCCACAAGGAGGGTTGCGATGGAAGCTTTACGGTTCTTTATTGAAATCGTTAAGAATAAAGCGAAGGTTCTTCTCTGTTTTTAAGTTAAGAAAAAGTGAAAGAATTATGTTATGTTAGAAGAGAATGAAAGATGAAGAAGGTGGAAAATCAGGAAAACAATAAAAGCGACTATGTACAATGAAGTGGAGAAGAAAGAGTTGGAGGAGATGGTTGGTGATCTATACTAAAGAAGTAAAAGAAAGAAAGAAAGAAAAAGTATAGAAATACTTACCTATGTTGAGTGATGACTTACCTGGAAACCGTTGCATGTTCTACCTTTGCTTCGGAGGCGTTCAACGCATAGATCATAAGCTCGAGCTCAGTCCCCGTGCACATTATATCGTCAAGCCTAGCAAGAACGAAGTGATGGCGTCCATTGGAAGAGAACGTCTTCATGAACTATCGCTGTCTCTCACGTAGCTTAGTTATACTTGCTTTGGAATTCACTTGTACACTCAACAACAACAACCAAGGTAAAGTAGAAGAGGAAGACGAAACAAAGAAAATACAAACATAAAAAGAACTTTACCTTTATTAATTGCAGAGACAATGGAAGAAAGGAAGAGGGTACATCGTCGGTGTCACTCTCAACTTCAGCCTCTCTCTCTACTTACATGAATCTTCTTCTACCCTAAGTTACATACAAATTACATAACAAGAAAAGAAAATTCTAAACTACAAAGAATTAAAACTAGGCTAAATCCTAATCTGCATTGGCCTCCCATTTTCAGCGCAGATAATGGCCTTTTATAGGCATAAACCCAACAACCAGAATCCCGGGGAGGTCGGGGGAGCAAACGCTCCCCGTAACTCCCCAAGATTGCCGCGAAAACGCGGCCCAAGCCGCGTTTCCGCGGCCAGGTGTGGCTAGATGGCCACACCCTTTTGGTGGGTCTCTCCGGGGGTTTCTTCTGGCTTTATCCTTTATTGGTTTTGTCGTTTGAGCTCCGGATTCTGACGAAATGACCTTGGATTTCTTGGCTTTAACCGATCGATTCTGAGAGGATTCTTCTCAACGGTTTCAACATCTTGATTTTGCCCTGATTTTGTGTGTGCAAATTTATTCTGATTTAATTCAGAATTCTGGTGGGCTTTTAGGCTCATTTTTCTTCATCTCCTTAAAGATTGGGCCTGCAAATAAATAAACAAATAATTAGGACAATGCAGGCTTTTATTCTAAAATAAGTAAGGAAATGTAACATTAAATATGCAACATTAGCAGCCAATCACTGCCGTTCGAAGGAAAGCCCCTAAATTCTACTATAATGCGATTACACGAACACTGTATCGTCGATCGCATGACGGGATCTTGCTTCGCTGCCTTTCACAAAAGGAGGCACAGGAGGTATTGAAAGAAGCCCATGACGGCATGTGTGGAGCCCATCAATATTGTCCAAAACTTGCATACCGACTCCAAAGGTTGGGATATTATGGCCAAGATGATCGCTGACGCCATCACCTATGCCAAAAGATGTCACGCCTGCCAAGTACATGGCGATTTCATCCATCAAGCACCAGGCTACCTTCACTCCACGGCTTCTACTTGGCCATTTGAAATGTGGGGGATGGATGTAGTTGGCCCTATCAGCCCACCGTCATCAAAAGGACATCGGTTTATTTTGGCAATAACCGATTACTTCTCCAAATGGGCTGAGGCCGTTCCTTTGAAGGAGGTGAAGTCATCTGATGTGATCAAGTTCATAAAACATCACGTCATTTATCGTTTTGGGGTACCACGGCGAATTGTCCACGACAACGGACCCCAGTTCATCAGCCAGGCTTTCCAGAGATTCTGCGCCAAGTTCAGAATCCAGAGTGTGTCCTCAACGGCATACTACCCCGCCGCTAATGGCCTCGCAGAAGCTTTCAACAAAGACCATTGGCAAGCTTCTCAAGAAATTCGTCTCGAAAAGTCAACGTGACTGGGATGACAAGCTGGGTGAATGCTTATGGGCTTACCGCACAACTTTGCGAACCCCGACTAAAGCTACACCATTTTCTTTGGTATATGGGTGTGAAGCCGTGCTTCCACTCGAAATCCAAATTCCATCTCTACGCGTCACCCTGACAGCGGAGATGATAACAGAGGAGAAGCATCGACAGTGACTCCAAGAATTAGAAGCCTTAGATGACAAACGTCTGCAGGCCCAACAACAAATCGAGCTCTACCAAGCCCGGATTACTAGAGCCTTCAACAAGAAAGTCAAAGTGCGAACTTTCAAGAAAGGCGATCTTGTCTTAGCTGTCAGAAGACCCATGGTGATGACGCACAAGACAAAAGGAAAATTCCAGCCCAAATGGGAAGGACCATTCGTAGTAGAGTCAGTATACTCAAATGGATCGTATCGCCTCATAACTTCAAATGGCAATACACTCATGATGCCAATCAATGGCAGATTCTTGAAGAAGTACTATCCTTAATAGTACTCCTCCTCCGATCAAGTTCAAAATTACACCTCTGATCAGAACAAGAAGAGCTTCTTTATTAATATCTGACGCCTCCAACGGCTAAGGATAGAGGAAAATGTTGGCCTTTAAGCCCAACATAAGTCTTCCATAACTCATCATGCTGAGGGGAATAGCATGGCTAGCCCAACTCAAACGGTAGTTGGTAAAGACATATTAAACCCGTTGACAGCTAAGGATTTGCTAAAAATCCTAAGGGACATGTTCCCTTTGATCCGACGCCTACAACGGCTAAGGATAGAGGAAAATGTTGGCCTTTAAGCCCAACATAAGTCTTCGACAACTCATTATGCTGAGGGGAATAGCATGGCTAGCCCAACTCAAACGGTAGTTGGTAAAGGCACCTCAAATCCGTTGATAGCTGAGGGTTTGCTAAAAATCCTAAGTGGACTCGACTCCACTCTCCCCTCCAAAATTCCTTACCAATTCTCATCCACAGAATGGTAGGTCTACAAAATACAGTCGTCGCCAAGTTAACACTATACCTCTGGCACTTCAAACTTCACTTGTCAATTCTCATCAATAGAATGACAGGTCCTCAAATTGCTCATATCGTAAATTCAAATTTGTCAAGTTAACACTATACCTCTGACATTTTTTTAAACTCCACTTGCCAATTCTCATCAATAGAATGATAGGTCCTCAAATTGCTCATATCGCAAATTCAAATTTGTCAAGTTAACACTATACCTCTGAAATTTTTTTTTTAAACTCCACTTGCCAATTCACATCAATAGAATGACAGGTCCTCAAATTACTCATATCGCAAATCAATTTCTGTCAAGTTAATACCACATCTCTGACAAATTACTGTTAAGTTACACTATACTAAACAGTACATCGAGTTTCTATCAAGTTAACATCACACCTCTGACAGTCACCTTCCTTCAGACTTCTATATCGAAGCTGAAATGAACGATGCTAAGTTTAACACTACACCTCTAGCATCCAGGTCATCGTCAAGTTCCACAATACACTTATGGCCATGACTTTTCCTCGGACTTCCTCGCTGAAGTCGAGATGACCAATGCCAAGTTCAACATTACACCTCTAACATTGCCCTCATTGTCAAGTTAAATATTACACCTATGACAATGACACTTTCAGTTTTCCCAAATGAAAGCTGAAATGCTTCTGAGTCAAGTTAATATCACACCTCTGACTCACATGCTTGTCAAGTTAACATCACACTTCTGATAAGATAACTTTCAACCCGTTGAGTTAACATCACACCTCCAACGGGAAAGACTTTCCTAGATCCCCCGCGAATCTAGTCTCACTCGTTGTTCTCATCAACAGAATAACAAGTCCACTTAAAAACATTATTAGGTTAACATCACACCATAACAGTGTTTTCATTAACTCCCCAGCTGATCTTAATCAAGTTAAACCCAAACCTCTGATAAAAGTTCATCTTCCCTGGGGGTACCAATTCAACCTGTTACTTTCTTTTATAAAGTAGCAGGTCCACCAAAAATTACCTTATCTCTGTCAGGTTAATATCACACCTCTGACAGCATTGTGGGGTTCCTCAGATAGGATCTTTTCTCCACAAAATTTGACTTGTTAAAATTTTCATCATAGTTTTGATAAGCCAAAGATTCTTTGCTTCTATGCGTCTGAATAAAAAGAGACAAAAGAGTTCAAGACAATAGAAGAGACAAAAGAAAAGTGTCACTTTTATTTATATCCAGGCATATGAAAGTGATACATAACGCTCTCTTATACAATGAGATTGAGTGTTACAGTTAAGGAGTACAAAGAAGTCCCTCTCTCTCTCAGAGGTTGCGCTCGCTCCTCAAAGCTGCATACAATTCCAAGTACAGGATGTTTGGAAGGCGCCAAAGTAGGATCGGATATTGTGGCAGCGATCAGAAGCTGGTTGCACCACGATGCATGATGTAAACATCGAAGAAGTCTCTGGTTGATCGAGAACAATGGTGGTTCTTGAGGTCTGATGGCAGCAGAATCTTCTGATCCCACCTGACCATCCGAAGCCGGGTTATGATCCGTCGAACATCTCCATCCGAAGTAGGGGTGTGATCCTTCATTGATGAACATCTCTTCCGCCAGAAGGTCGTCCAGTAAGCATGGAGTTTCCTCGATGTCACTTCTGGGATAAAGAGGAGGTTTTGAGACCTCACAGGGGATGCTAACCACCACTATATCCACCGCTACCCCGCCGCCATACTCACTCTAACCATGCCATGCCAGCAAGCATGACTGGTGCATTAAATCCAATGAGATCTTGGCGAGGGTTAAGTCCCCATCAGGGACCATGATTTCTTCCCTTGTGGACGACGGGGACCATGATTTCTTCTCTTGTGGACGAACATCGAACAAGTTCGCCGGCCGATATATTCTCCCACGGGCCCAGCGAACATGAAAAAGGATGATCAAGCCTACCTGCAAGAAGCAGATAAAGAAATTAGAAGATCCGAAGCTTAGTGTACTTTGACAGAAAACATTAAGTGACAGACACAGCTATTGCTGAAGACTGCAGACGCAGGAATGACTCGCGCAGCGAACATCTGCGGCGGCGAAAACAGACGCGGTCAAAATCGTAATATACACAGAATCAAGACGCAGTCTCAGTTTGCATTTGCGTTTAAAGGATGAGACGTGAAGAGAATCAGACGCGAAAATTGCCATCTCCCTGTTGAATAAACAGGAGTTGCAAGATTCGGGCCTGAGATCTCTAGCCTGAAGTTAAAATTCTTCCAAGTCAGCGGCCTCAAGACGCGAGCTCTATGTGCAAAGCTGGCGGCCAGGTGCTAAAGTCCACTATATTGGCGTCCAGAGAAGTTTAAGTCGATGGCACAAATTCCAGAAAAGGAATGCACCAACTAAGACTTTAGGAGAAAATCCAGATGATAATATCTCTTTAAGAGATATCAAAATTCAAACCTGGCTAGGTTAAAAATGTCATGGCAAACCAAGAAGGCGTACCCGCAGAGGCCTCTATTAAGAGTTGAACTCTCTGCATCGAAGTGCGGACATAAAAGGTGCTCAAGGAGACGCTTTCTGTTATTAAAATCACTTGACAGTGGTAATCTTCTGAAGAGACCAAACAGAAGCATGAAAGCTCTGGGTCATCTTCATCCATGGAGGCAAGCCCCTGGTAAAGTCCTTAAAGGGAGAAGATGGAGTCTCTCAGAGCACTCGCTGTTAAAAGAAAATAGTCCAAGTATGAGACTGCTAAGGGAAGGGGGTAAGTCCTATTTATAGGCAGCCCATAATAACCATAATTAATGGTTCATCAATTGGAACCATCGGCCATAATGACCGTACGACTGTCAAAGCCCAATAGAAGGCTGACGCGCGGAGCGTCGCTTCGGGAAGCGTCGAAGACGCTGGTCTCCAACCGCCAGCGCCGTTTGGCATTAAAAGGCATTAGCGCCTAAGCCCAATGAAGAACCGACGCGTGGACAACCGCTTCGGGAAATAACGGATGATGCGGGTTCCCAATCGTCAACGAAGACTTGACGTTTGAAAATCTCACAGGATCTTTATGACAGGCTACACATAACGCCTGGGAAGTTGCACCAAACGCAGATGAGAGAGCCGCGTCCAGAGGTTCGCGCCTCTTTTTTTCAAAAAAGTGGCGTCCCCCTCACTCCAAGTTAGAAGACCCTTCGCGTCTCTTGGATGACTCAGAGTTGCTCCGCGTCTCTCGGACGACTTAAGGTTGCGTCCATCAACAAAAGGGACTCATTCTGGGGGTCTCGGTGGGAAGCACATAAAGCTGCGTCCCGAAGATTACATCTTCAGCAGAGAAGGCCTATCACCTTCACAAGGGCTGCGTCTACATGGATGATGATGAGTCTTGCACCGAGTCTCAGCGTCGCGTCCCTGACTGCGTCAATTCTAAGGGGCGTAAGACCACATTCTTAATGTATCCTGAACTCTGCGTTCGGATGAAGTTAAGGATCGCGACCAGTGAATCACACTCAAAACTGCGTCCTACGCATCCGCTTGAACCGCGTCTTCACTGACAGGTCAGAATCGCGTGCCTCAGAGCCGCGTCCCTTTTATGAGTCGACGCTGCGTTCCATCAAAAGAACTTAGCTCAGTATTCACAGTCAGTAAGGGAGCACAATCAAAATCTGTGATTGAGAGGTTGAATTCATTTACAGCGAGCAATGAAGATGGAACAGAAAATTTCAAAGACTTTTATTATTCAAAAAATGGTAAAAGCAGGTACAAACACTCTTGGTGAATAGAGTGTCCTTTTTCTTTACAAAAAAAGAAGAAGGCTAAAAGTCCTGGTTCGCCAAAGAACGGATTTGTTCTCTAAGGCGATGTATCTCATGCTGACGCGCCTTCTCAGCTTCCATGAGAGCCTGGGCCCGTAGCTCCTCCTCGGATAAAAATCTCTTCGCAGCCAGCTGCACTCGCAGGGATTCCAGCTCGGAGGAATTAACAGAGAGATTTTCCTCAACTTGCACCTTGGCAGCCTCTAATTCCGCTAGCCTCTTTTCGGAATTGGCCAACTTCTGTTCATTGATAGCAATCAAGGCCTCAGCTCTAGCTATGGTAGCTCGAGCATCAAGGATAACCTGCTTCGCAGCCTGCATGACCATCTCGGACTCCTTTGACTCGCCAGTTAGTTTCCGATGGTCAGCCTGGAAACATTGGAGAAGATGGGTCCTTTCAGCTATCCTTTCTTCCATCTCCCTTCGCTCTTGTTCTTGAACAGCAAGAAGCCTGGTCAGAGTTTCCTGGGCCTCGTGAAATGAGCCAGCATTCTCCAGGGATCTAAGCTCTTTCAAGTCATGTCCCAACTGCTCCACCCGCAGCTGACACGCCTTGGCTGGTGAAGGGCCTCCGGCTAAATTGATGTTCTCAACCAGATTTCCGAGAAACATCCGGGCAAATTCGAAGGAGCTATTCCCAGACAGAATGAGGTCAATACATGATCGCATAGAGGCAAAGAACTGCTGCACCACTTGGCGCGCCAGCTCCCCCATGGTATCACCGCATGGGAAGGATTCCGCTGAAGTGCTCCCTGATACCCTTTCCATCACGGGGCGAGAGATGTAAGCCGATTCTTCCGGTACAGGAGTCGGGTTGGCCACGGGTGCGGCAGGAGCAAGAGTAGCCGCCGGCACTTCTGGAGGTACTACGTCCGTAGAGACCTCCTCAACCGATGAAATGACGGCAAGCTCGACCTCTTCAGGGTCCTTGGCCGAGGTCTGAGCCGCACGGCCTCCCGGGCAGGCACTGACAGCCAAGTCCTCGGCCTGAGCTTCCTCAGCCCTCTCTGCGAATCACCAAAGCGTCAGTCATGACAATAAAAGGAAAACATTCAAAATATCAACATTTTCTTACCTAGTTGAGGTTCCAAAGATAGCGGGTTCTTAGGCGAATCCTGCAGGGTGAAAATCTCCCCGACTTCTATGGCTGCCTTCTCTTGAGGCATCTCAGCACTGGAGCCTCAACTCTTCCCAGCTGGACCAGCTCCTGCACCATCTCCTCGATATGTGAGGAAGTAGTAGCCTCGCTATCCGCGGCCAACCCTGCAGCATAAAAGGAAAATGTCAGAACATTTTCTCTAATTAAAAAGGGAAAACTGGGTCAACTAGACGACAAGAGTACCTTCAGCAGGAGCAGTTGCCGCTTGTGATAACGCCATCACCGGCTCACACCCATATATTTCCTCTTCCGAGATGTGTGAGAATTTACTCGGATCCGGAGGAGCGGGTTCATCGCCAAAGTCGACCTCGTCGCCTGAGTCATACTCTTCTTCTTCGGATGAAGAAGACGATAGTGCAACATGGGAAACCTCGACAACCAGGGCCTTGCCACCAAATACCCTAGTGGTAAGGCTGGGATCAACTACCCGAGGACTGGGGATTAATACACTAGGGGACCCAGGCTGTTGGGCCTCATCCCTCCCCTCGCGGGCTGAGGAAGATCCATGCTGAGTTGAGACCCCTGGAATCTCAACATCACCTCCGCTCATTATGTCGGCTTCAAACTGCTCAGCCTCGTCAGCGGCGGCGGGTTTGTCAGCAAACTCCCCTTCTTCTAGAATCATGGGGCCCCTGCTGCGCAACCCACGGGTACGGACTAAGGGGGCGTCATCCTCATCTTCCGCTTCTTCCCTCTGTTCTTCAACACCGGAAGATATGTCTCTAGACGGAGAAACTGCGGCCGCCAAGTCTCTTCAGACCTTCTTGGGGGCGGGATCAACAGTGGAAGTAGAACCTTGAGAACGCTTACGCGTCACCTGTCGACCCTTTGCCGCTCGCGGATCCTCCCTTGATACCCTTCTGGTCTCCCTCAGAGCCTTCTGATACTCCTCAATGCCTCAAGAGCGTTTGTTGGACCCAACTTTGCTTCGTAAGATGCATTAATACTCTCAATGCATGAGTACTCCAGAGTAAAGTCAGGCGTCTGGTTAGCTTGGAAGTACCAGGTACAGAAGCAAAGGCTTGTACAGCCTTTCGGCTTCTTGGGGGGCAGACGAAAAAGCGCTTTCGTCCCTCCAGCCACACTATAATACCAAGCCCGAGCACCTTCAAACAAGTTCCCACTGAAGGCGAGTCGAGCGTTGAGATTACCGACATATAGTTGGTCATAGCCGAATTGTCGGGCGAAGCGATTTGGCATGTACGGCTCGATCGTGCACGAATTACCTTATCGGAAAAGCACATACCCAGGCCGAATATTGACCAACCACCAGAAGGCTCCCGATGACAACCTTGTGAAGTTATCTGGGCCCACGAAGTCAGCAAGTTTATCCCCAAAAGATGCACCAGCAATCTCGGGGAAGCAGCGATTGAGCTGGTAGTTCGAAGCAGCTAGAATGCATTTCCGAATGAAATACATGTAGGTGTTGCACCAGCTTGAATTCTCCAACCGCTGTACGAAAGGGGTAAACCCCTCACTCCAAGACACCGGCGTCATCAAAGAGGGACAGTGCATAACGTACCAAGCCATTAGGTACGTGTAGGGAAGTTCAACCCGAGGGTTGGGATGTTTTTACCGTCAGCCTCCCTTCCGAGTCAACAATCGGCTCACCCTGGGAGTCGACAACCTTCTCTGCCCTGCACACTCTGAGTCAAGGCCCGCAACCCGCTTTGAATACCGGCCGCCATGGCCGGGAGGAGGGCTATGGGCCTACCATAAGCCAGGAGCACCGCCGGGTACACTACGTCGGCAACAATCACTTCATGTGGCAGTGTCGGCACCACACAGCGCTTCAACCACAACATTAAGAAGCCCGCCAACAGTGCTCGATTGGAGATAGGGATCCGGGCTTGGTGATGGAAACTTTCGAAAATCATGTCAGGTTCGAAAGTATCCTCGTTCGACTCCGTGGTGTAGGAGTCTACAGAAGCACTGATCCTATCGGCAATCTCTTCGTCGGAGCTGGGAGCCAGTCGGGTCACTGGATGGTCTTTCTGATTGACGCCATTGAACAAGTAGCTTGCCCAGGACAACTGCTTGACTCCCCTCGCCCTCCAAGAGGTCATCTGGCCGCAAATGTGGAAGTGACATAACACCTCCCAATAAGTCTCGTACACCCGAGGAGACCCTTTCTTCATAAGGTGAAGCTCCTCAGCGGTCGGGACGTATTCCTCATAGGGAGAGTCCCCCATTACCTACCCCGAGACTTCGAACAGCTCGTGCAGGGCAAGGCCCATCTCCCCGACCGGAGTGAAGAATGTCCCTGTCAGAGGATTGTACCGCTCCAAGATCCCAAAGAAGTTTTGAGAACTTGTTGGAATACCATACTGCACGGCCCTGACCGCTTGGTACAATCCCACCTGCTCCAACAGGCCTCCAAGATCGGTAAGGACGAAGCTCACCATCTTGCCCCACCAATACTTCTCGGTGGAATGGATCCACCCGGGCGCGCAGAAGTCGACCGGAAAATCACCCCCCACCTTCATGAATGCGTTGAGAAAGGTGGTGCCGAGTTTAGGAGTTTCTCCTACTGGGTGATCAGTCCAGAACAGCCCGGAAAACAGGCCGATAGCCCCCTTATCATGACCAGCATGATAGACCTTCTTGGAGCCTAAGCTGCCGAGAGTAACCTCCGGGACGGGTCGGGAAAGCTCCCATGTCATCTTTCGAGGGACGGACATGTGCTGGAGATAAGACAGTGGGTACATCCTCTCCATGTTCGGAAGAAAGAATCTTCTATCCCCTATCTGACGGAGCCATTTATAATCACCGTCATGCAAAGAATAGCCGCCCTCGCTAATGTGGTCTCCAAAGAAGAAAGCAGGCTTCTCCATCGGAGCGCGAGCATCCGTTGTGAATGCCGCATCAGTCATAAGCTCCCGAAAGGTTGCCATGGTCAGCATTGGAGAGCCTCTCCCTTCGCTCCTTCAACTTGTCAGTAGTCACAGGAGCATTCCTTTGCAACACAAAGGTCAAATCGCGGTCAGCACCACCTATGTGCCCGCAGTGGCGCCTCTTGGAGAGTGGGTCGGAAGAGTGTTGCACTGCATAAGAAAATGACACTTGATCAGAAGTCTAAACGAAAATGATTAAGTGTCTATAATTCAGACGCAGAAGAGATGTTGGATGCAGAAATTGTCAAAATCCGCATCCAGCATGAAAATCCGCGTCCAGACATGAGGATCCGCGTCCAGCCTGAGAATCCGCGTCCATACATGAGGACCCATGTCCAGACCTGAGAACCATGAGGCCAGCAGGGAGTCTGCGACTTATGAAAAATCTCTAAGTACTTGGACTCAGACGCAAGATTCATGAAAATCAGCGTCTGAGGTCACAGAACGTAAGGATCAAGTCTGCGTCCGGATCAGTCACAATTAGAAACATTCTAAGTGATGACTCCAGAACGCAAGGCTTACTGGCGCCCTATATTCAACAAACAAGTACATCCTCAAGCGGATAAAAGCAGTAGGGTTATCAAACCCGCGCCTTGTTTGTTAATTCAAAGACCGCGTCTGAGGATCAGGCACGATTCGAATCCACGGTTGGCGGTTCTCCTTCAAAGAAGGGATTTTTAGGGTTTTAAGAACTCCATAAACCCCTCTAATGGCGAAGATCAAGCCTGATGGCGTTATACCTGAGATAGGGGCTTCCTTCATGGAGGAGCCGCCCCTTCGGGCCTCAGTGGCGACCGCCTTCGACGATGAAGCAGTTCGTTTGGCATTGGGTGCCATTGCTAAACAAGAATCTGATGCTAAAACGGAAGAGAAAAGAACAAAGAGCACTTCTCTCTCAAAACCCTAACAGATGCAAGCGAAGACGAAAGAGAGATTAATGAGGACTCTTCGATGACTGTTACCATTTATAGGCACGGTGATTCGCAAAGATCACGGCGATGGGCTCGATTGATTCGACATCGAATCATCTTTCGATGCGTGGACAGCGCATTTAATGCAGCGCAAAGTTCGCACGCCAAAAAGAAGACGTCCCGTCGGCTCCACAGGACATGTGGCAGTGCACTCATGACATGGCACGGATTCGCACCCAACAGCCGCGCCTCTTCAATGGACGCACCCCTTCAGCTAAGTTATTGTGGTGTCCAACAAGTCGCGTCTTTACTCCAAAACGACGCGTCTCCCCAAAAGTTCGCACCCTTCCAATCAGCCCAAGAATCGCGTCTGGATAACAGTCGCGTTTTCATCCCAAAAGAGGCAGCGCTACGAAAGTTGCAACTTTAAAGCTGGCGTTCAGTCTTTGCTTCTGCAGAACAGTTCGACAGTACAGTGGCACAAGCAGACGACCGTCCACTCACGGCTTAAAGTCCACCCATGACAGACTTAAAGCAATCGGGGAGGTCTAGACAGTGCATCTAGACACTCAACACGATCAACTTCGGTGGCTTCAAAGAGTTCTACAGTACACTCACGAAGACCATATTCCAGATAAGATCAAACCCGAAGCATTGACAGTCCAGTCACAAGGGTGAGCTCAGCTAGAGTCCAAAGTATTTCGAAATCCGTCTCACTTAACTGCGGAATGTCGAAAACTTTGGCGGGGGTTCTGTAGGCTGTCTAAAAATCAAGCCATTGAAAAGCAGAATTCCAAGACGCAAGGTTAATCTTACCCGCGTCTCAGCCGCTCCAAGGCGCGAGGGTCGAAAGCCGCGTCTCAGCACCAAGGCGCGAGGGTCCAAACCCGCGTCTCAGCATCAAGGCGCGAGGGCCGAAACCTGCGTCTCAACAGCTCCAAGGCGCGTGGGTTGACACCCGCGTCTCAGTTGTAACCGTCCCGGTTTTAGGGCCAATCACGGCCCACATAACGGGGAAGGTTAGCCCCTATTATGGAGTGTTTTTAGGAGGCACGTACGCCCCTAAAAACCCCTATAAATAGCCCCGTCGCTATGAAGAGGGGGTCAGATTTTCGGTCGGATTTTCAGTCGGAGGATTTTTGGGAGAAAAGAACTCTAAGAGAAAAGAGAGAAACCCTTCAAAGAACTTGCTGTGTTCAAGTTGCTCTTTGCCTACCTTCTCTTTGAGAGTTTTGGTAGACAGAGCTGTGTTACTCCGTCAACCACCCAAAGAGAAAAGCCCCGGAAGATCTCGACGTTCACCCGGTCAACGGAGAACAAGATTCACTCTCCATCGCCACACGAAGAACCCAGCCTTAAACAAAGGGAGGATTCAAGACTCAACATCCTCCCTCCCTTGTAATCGGAAGACCGATCTGTTGTAATTTTCTATCCAATCAAAAGAATTTTACAATTTGATCCCCTCTTTTCCGACGCATACAGCTATATCTCTTATATGCTTGGTTGTTTGTGTGTGCCTCACTTATACTTAACCACAAGAGTTTCATAGAGCACCTCAACCTATATCTAAGGGAATCAAGAGGAGTTAGTTCAGAGCCCTTCACGGGGAATTCGGCTACACTTGTTGGTTATATTAAGTGTTTGTGCAAAATTATTTTAGCTTCCGCATTTATATTCTAGATTAGCATTATCACCTATTCACCCCCCTCTAGGTGATTTACAAAAACACATAATCATAAAAACATGTCTAGAAAAGGGAATATAAGTTTAAAATGCATGAATCATCAAAACTAGACTATACTAGCACATCTAATGAGAACAAATAAGCGTTCAAGCACAAACATATATAGATTTATTTGTGGTCCACTATATGTACAAGTATATACCTAGTCTTAATGAAAACTAACATTTAAACATGTAATCAAATCATGAAGCACAAAAACAAAATATAAATCAACATGATAAACATAAACATGATTATTATGTAAATCCTCATGTTATTAGAACTATGATAGACATGATAGCAAAACAAAGGTGAGAACACAAAAATAATGGTCCATTTTAAACATGGGTGTCTCAAAAGCTATACATGCAAGTCAAAGATCTAATAATCATGGCATTATCATAATAATCTATAAACATTGAAACATGCTATAAAACAAATGATATGAAAGCATGTAAATAAATAGGAGTTAGAGATCGATACCAAAACCGATGAGGGCACCTCTCTAGTACTCCAACCCAAGGTGGTCCTCCCACCAAACATCCCTTGAAAGTGATGCATCCAAACTGTTTCCTTTAAGCTCGGAACGCATCCACTCCAAGGTACCGATGCTCTCATGTCATGCGAGAGCCTACACCTACATCAAATACAATAGGGGTGGTCTTTGGTACCCACAACTTTTTGGGTCCATGGGGGTTAGCATCTTTCCTAGCCCAAACAAATTTATTTGCTAAATTTTAATCATGTATTCTATCATAACAAAATTTTGCAAGGTGGCCCTTACGTCCACAATGTGTACAAGTGTACACATGAGCATACATGTGATGGGTGTGTCCGTAAGGAGCATGTGTATGCCGTGTATGGTGTGCATGCAAAGATGGAGCTTGTTTCTTTCGAAACAAGGATTCCAAACGTGTATGGCTCTTGGCACAATGGCTCAAAGTGGAGCCCAAACAATCCACTCTCTTCTTTAACAAATAAAAAACATCATTGATCCTAGAAGAAGAGGTGCATGCAATAGGTATGCTAGGTGAAGCTACATTAGCATGGCAAACATATGAATCAATATTATTTTTCAAAAATTCATTTTTCTTTAAACAAATTTCTAATTCTTTTATAATGAAATCAATTTCATTTTTCAAAGAATGATTATTTTTTAAAATAGAATCTAATTTTGAAGATAGAATCTCATTTTTCTTCAACACATTATCACCATCATTTTTATTTTTCAAAAACTCATTTTCTTTTAGGGCAAGTTCAAGTTTAGATTTCAATAAATCCCTTTCATTAGAAATTTCCACTTTCTCTTGCAAATACATGTCAAGTTTTAAACATAAAACCTTATTTTCTTTATTAAGTTCAAAACTTTTCTTTTTCAAAATGTTATATTTTTCAATCAATTTTTCACAAACTATGGAAAGTTCTTCATTTAGGGCATTAGGATCAACATAGTCATTGCATGAAGAACTAGTGTAGGCTGTCCAAAAGTTACTGGAGGACAAGCCATTGAAAAGCAAAGTTTCAAGCTCTAGACGCGAGGGACTATCACCCGCGTCTCAGCATCAAGGCGCGTTGGCTCGACACCCGCGTCTCAGCATCAAGGCGCGTTGGCTCGACACCTGCGTCTCAGCATCAAGGCGCGTTGGCCTGACACCCGCGTCTCAAGCCTCAAGACGCAAAGGTCTAAAACCCGCGTCTCAGTTATAACCGCCTTGGTTAAGGGACCAATCACTGCCCACACGTAAGGGAAATCAGCCCCCATCGTGGCATGTCTTTAGCAGGCACGTGGGTTAGTTACCGCCCATGTAGCGGGGAAGTTGGCCCTCATTGTGGAGCGTTTTCAGGGGGGCACGTTCACCCCTAGGACCTCTATAAATAGCCTCGTTTACTATGAGGTCGAGGCAATCGGCAATCGACAATCAGAAGGAGAGATCAGAGAGAATCAATCAGGCGAAGAGAGACAGAGGGCGATACAGAGAGAGAAGAAGCAGATCAACTCTTCAGCAAGTTCGCTGCGTACGAGCTAGCTTTCGCCTACCTTCTCTTTTAGAGTTTTGGTAGACAGAGCTGTGTCACTCTTTCTACCGGCCGAAGAGGAGATCCCTGAAGGACGGTCATCTGGTCAACGGAGAACAAGATTCACTCTCCCCGCCACACGAAGAACCCAGCCTTAACAAAGGGGGAATTCAAGATTCAATATTCTCCCTCCCTTGTAACCGGAAAGAACAGTTTTTGTTGTAATCCTTTTCATTTGATTCAAGGAAAACTTTTACTACAATCACTGTCTCTCTTCTTTCCTGGGTCATACAAGAGATGGCGACTCTGCTGGGGACGACGTTTGTCACTGAGGAGCAAATAGTGGCGCAAGATGACGTCCACTATAAGGGAAAGATGGTCGAATCGCTCGTTGTCGAGTTCGATCAGGCGAAGTATGAAGAGTTTCTCTCTTCCGGCTCCAAGAGCCCAAAGACCCGCGTCTGCCGCCGGGTCTCGACGGGGAATGGCCTCGAGGCCCA
Organism: Agave tequilana; assembly: GCA_038442645.1. Classification (NCBI taxonomy): domain Eukaryota; kingdom Viridiplantae; phylum Streptophyta; class Magnoliopsida; order Asparagales; family Asparagaceae; genus Agave; species Agave tequilana. The sequence goes on along the minus strand of JAVJIF010008154.1, from coordinate 149,908 downwards.
ATCTGTGGCCTTCTCGAGCTCCCCTGCTGCCGACTGTGCCAAGCAAGGTACCCGCGCCAACGCCTCTCAGAAGGCCCGCGTGGTCCCAGGCACATCTGCCTTTGCGACCAACCGCGTCGCACAGAACACCCGCGTCAGCGTCTCTCAGGAGACCCGCGTGGTCAAAATCCCTGGTGTCCAGCATCAGGATGTCGTTGGTCTCTCTCCACCTCCTCGATGCAATCGAAACGCTGAGCGTCGACAGAGGAGACGTGCGCGTTAGCTGCAAGTTGGAACCGTTGGTTGTCCAACTGAGACTGGACGCGACGTACAATCTCGCGCCTTGCCCGCGCCGCGTCCAGTACGTGAAGTCCGCGTTTGGCGCCCCAAACGCGAGATTCCTTCAGTCAGGTCCTCTGAGGACCAAATTAACAAACGCCAAAATGAGACCTCTGCGCCTCGTCAAGCGCAAAAGGCACAAGCCCATAGGCGTGGGGCTCAATAGCCCATCCTCTCTCAAGTGTCTCTGCCCCGACGCACCAAACAGCAACGCGACAGGCGCGTTTGGAGACGCCAGACGCGCGCTGAACAGCTGCGGCGCAAGAACTGCGTCTCTGATGCCTGCGTCCAGGCTGTGCAGCACATGGATGCCTCCTGTCTTCGACGTTGCGAGGCAAATCTTTTCAATCCCCCTCCCATGGATTTGAGGGATTATCTGACGAAGAAAAGAAGTGCCAATCAGGCCACTTCATCGTGTTGCTGCCAACGGCTCATCCATATGCTCTCTGAGTGCCGTTGCGGATCAGGCGTACACCAGCAGTCTTTAGTCAGACAGCTGACCCTGATTCCTCCGTCAGCTAAAAGAAGACGCTCCCACAGAAGGAGAACCTTCTCTGACGTTGAGTACCCGGGGCTCACTGCGAATATGACAAGCAGGAGCAAGGGAAAACAACTTGCAGTCAGCTCAGATGACTCCGAGTCTGACTCTGAACCGGAAGGGGTGTATCGACACACTCGCACCCGGACTGGGGCCATTCCCCCAATTGACTATAATGCCTTAGCCCATGGCATTAATGATTCTCACTCCGCCGTAGCGGAATCAAGGGCTTCAAACTCTTCCGTCGAGAAGGAGACCTCCGCCTACATGACAGGCACTCCTGAGGAGACGACTAAACGTTTGGAGCAGATCCAGAAGGCACAAATGGATATGATTCTTGCTCAGCAGGAATCTATCAACTCCCTCAAGCAGGCGATTGCACAGCTGCTCGAAGACAGGAGGAGGTCCCCTCCTAAAAAGTCAAAGGGCAAAGGGAAAAAGGGAGAAAGCTCATCTTCCGAACCTTCTGAGGAGATGCGGCGATCTACTTCCGGCTCGTCCAAGTCCTCGTCGCAAGTAAAAGGCGACCAAGACCAGGGAAAGGCTCATGTTAAAAGAATGAGTCAACTGGAGCGACGCCTCGAGGCCCTTGCCAATCGCAAAGACCTCCAAGAAGTAGGAGTGGTCCGGCCCTACCCGGCTGAATGGGACTCGGTTCCGTACCCGCCCAAGTTCAAAGCTCCAACTCTTCAAGCCTTTGATGGGAAGGGGTCACCCAACCAGCACATCTACTACTTCAAATCCCAAACCGGGAATGTAGTAGATAATGACGCCATCCTGGCACGCCTGTTCATCGGCACCCTGAAAGGGTTGGCCTTTGAATGGTTTATGAAGCTCCCAGAAGGTTCTATCAAGAACTGGGGCGATTTGGAGAAGCTCTTTTTAACACGCTTCTTCGAGGATGACTCCGAAGTCACAATGCCAACCCTTTTGGCTACCAAACAGCGAAAAGGGGAGTCCGTCAAATCTTTCGTGGAAAGATTTCGAAACATGACACTCCGGTGTCCAAGCGGTATGACCCAGGCCACCCTGGTGGAAACATGCCGCCACAATCTCCAAACCTCACTCCTTACTCAAATAGGAGTTGCTGAAAGCCGCACCTGGAAGCAATTAGTCCAACAAGGTGAACAGGCTGAGGAGATTGTCGCTCGCGTCAGAGCGGAGGAAGGTAAACCTAGGCCGGAAAGGTCGACAAGGCGTGCGCCGGACACATCCCTCCAAACAAAGCGGAAGGATAATTTGGCAACGGAGACCAAATCTCCCGCCAAACCTCAATCAGGCAAGGCGAGTGGCTCTTCAAGCCAGCCACGCGCCAACAAGCAATATTCTTTCAAGGAGAAACATGTCGATTCGCTCTTTAAACTACTCAACAAGAGCAACCGACTGAAGCTCCCTGAAGCTTGACGCCCAGAGGAGGTCGGCAAGACAGACAATCCCAACTACTGCATGTATCATAGGATGTTGGGACACCCCACCAAAAGCTGCTACGTCTTCAAGGACATCCTTCAGGCTCTGATTGACGCGGAGGTGTTAAAGCTCCGACCAGAGCAGAAGAAGGTGACGGCTAATGTGACGTCGGTTCTCCAGTTCGGGAGACAACCTCCAACGCCTGCGGGGGTAACTCCTGTTCCGAAAGGAGAGCTGAGAGTGGTCAACACAGACCCTCACCAGCAGCAAGAGAAAGGCTTGGTACCCGTCCCTACACCTCAAGGGGAAATTATGTGGGTCCACCCTGACCTTGTCAATGAGCAGCAATGGACTACTGTGACCAACAGGAAATCCAAAGGTAAGGCAAAAGCCTCATCCTGTAATGTAGTGGGTGCCTCCTCTCGAGAAGCGGAGACTGATATTCCTTCACTGACCGACTCAGAGGAGGAAACGATAGTCTTGGCCGCAGAGCCCAACCAACCGATGGCGGGAACCCGTTCAGGACAGGCGTACTTGAAACAGTACGATGAGACGGCGGTAGCCCCTCCATAACCAACTGCGGAGCCAATCAGGCCCTCCACAAAGCCACCTGTGGAGAAGCAGAAGGGGACTCGATTTTCTCGAGCCCTTCAAAAGGGCATCGCGGAAGGATCTACGGCACCTTACCGCTTTGATGTCCTGGCTCAGTTGGCCAACATTCCGGCACGCATTACCTTGTATGAACTTCTTAGACTATCAAAGTCGACCAGGGAAGCTCTGCAAGAAGCTCTGGCAAATGCTGAGGTCTTCATGACCCAGGTGCCGAAGGAGGAAGATGTAGAGGATTGCCTCCACACCTCCCCGAATGCCCCCTGCATCACCTTCACGGCAGATGATATGCAGGTGAAAGGGAAGCATGATCGACCCTTGTATTTCACAGGGTATATTGGATCGTCCGAGGTGAACCGCATCCAGGTAGACCCAGGGTCCGCGTTGAGCATCATGCCTCGCCGGGTCATGCAACATCTTGGCATTCCTACCCATCGTTTGAGCCCCACCCAGACAACTATCTATGGGTTCAATGCCAACCAGACCCGTCCGATGGGGAAGATCAAGCTCAGGTGTCAGATTGGAAGTCTCAAGTCGGAAGTGACATGCTACATCATCGACGCCGACACTTCCTACAATCTATTGCTGGGACGACCGTGGATCCACCGCAACTCTATCGTTCCCTCCACTCTCCACCAAGTCATGAAGTACATTGACGGGAGTGGAAATGTGCAGACGTTGATCGCCGAAAGGCATTCGTTCAAAGGGGTCGAGAATTATTTCACCGACTCTTTGTTGTACCAAGATCCGGTGGAGACAGATGAAGCCCCACAACCAGAGGAGTCAGACTCTGGCAATGAGGCTGACACTGAGCCTGAGAAAGAAGAGTGCCTGTGGGAATTAGAACCACTTGTAACGGGCACTAATAAGCTCGATGTCGATAATACCACCGATGATGTAGGCGGTTGGTATATTAATGAAGATTTAGATTTTGCGTATTTTTCTGTGTGCGCTTCTGATTCAATACCGTCAGATACTAGCACTGATATAGATGACGATCTCTGGTCGGCAATGGGTGCCTTAACATCATTGCATGTACCAGTGAAATCGTCCTTCGAGACATACCAAGACAATGGTAATGCGCAAGAATCTATATTTATGGTTCCAGTAAGACGGAAAGGCCAAAAACCAATTCTTTTTGGACGAATCTCGTCTGAACCAACACCCCGCGACGAATCGGAAGGCGAGGAAGAATCCCCTCAGTTCGGTCATTACGAACCAAAAGCGCTCAAAATAATGAGATCCATGGGGTACGACCTGACCAACAAACCCGGGTTGAACTTCGGCAAAGGAAGGAGGACGTTGCTTCAATCCTTTGTGCCGAAAGGGAAAGCCCCCGATTATTATCATCGGACACGCCGGGGGTTGGGCTATGTATCAACTCCGGTCCCGTCAGCCTCCGATTCTCAAGAATCGTCGAGCAACGATTACTCTTCAGACACATCATCTTGGGAGTCAGATGTCAGTGTCGGCAACATCTTCAAGGAACTTTCAGTGAACATGGTTTCGACAAGCCACCCGAAGATGGAAATGAAGAAATGATCCAATCCGATACAGATCCTTGGATCAAACATTTAAATGCTCTTTGGGATACCCGCTTTGAACAGCGCGAGCCACCCACAGAAGACAAGGTTGTTCAGATCAACCTAGGAGATGAGGCTAACCCTAAGCCCATCTTCATAAGTGACGGCCTGTCACCTTCGGAGAAGAAAGATCTAATATCTCTTGTACAAGAGTATATAGACGTCTTCGCCTGGAATTACGAGGACATGCCTGGACTTGATCCTCAAGTGGCTATGCACTGCCTCAACATCAACCCGGACGCAAAACCTGTCAAACAACAGCAGCGACGGTTCCGCCCAGAGATAATGGAGGCAATTCAATCAGAAGTCAGAAAACTTATTGATTCTGGCTTCATCAGGGAAGAACAACATCCCGACTGGGTAGCCAACATCGTCCCCGTCGCTAAGAAGAACGGGAAGATCCGGATCTGCATCGACTTCCGTGATCTAAACGAGGCTTGTCCCAAAGACGAATTCCCATTGCCAATCACAGATGTCATGATTGACAATACTTGTGGATTCGAACGAATGTCCTTCATGGATGGATTCTCAGGATACAATCAAATCAAAATGTATCCTGATGATGAAAAGCATACTTCCTTCAGGACACCTCTAGGGGGATATTGCTACACCGTCATGCCCTTCGGACTGAAAAATGCAGGGGCAACATACCAAAGGGCCATGAACGCCATTTTCCATCAGCAAATATGCAAAACGGTGGAATGTTATGTTGATGACATTGCGGTAAAAAGCCGCACAAAAGGTGATCACATAGCAGACCTGAAGGTGGTTTTCGATATCATGCGGGCTCATCAATTGAAGATGAATCCCACAAAGTCCTTCCTGGGGGTGGCCAGTAGCAAATTCTTAGGATTTGTTGTAACATCCACCGGAATTCACTTGGACCCGGAAAAGGTTCGCGCTATCCAGGAGATGCAACCTCCGAGAAATCTCAAAGAACTCAGAGGATTGCAAGGACGATTGGCGTACATCCGCAGGTTCATCTCAAACCTTTCCGGAAGATGCCAACCTTTCGCTAGGCTGATGAAGAAGGGTGTTTCATTCATTTGGGATAACGCTTGCCAACAAGCGTTCGAGGAAATCAAGCAATACCTCACCCAACCACCAGTCCTTGCAGCTCCAGTAGCCGGAAAGCCGTTTCTGGTGTACGTCCGAGCAATGGATCATTCTTTGGGAGCTCTACTAGCTCAGAATGACGATCAGGGACGTGAGCAAGCAATCTACTATCTAAGTAGAACAATGATCGGAGCCGAGCATCGGTATAACCCGATCGAGAAGGAATGTTTGGCACTAGTGTTCGCTATCCAGAAAATGCGACACTATCTGGTAGGCCAAACTATAAACGTCATATCAAAAATCAACCCCCTGAGGTTACTTATGACTAAACCTTCATCGCTAAATGGCCGACTGGCAAAATGGGCCATATTGCTCTCCCAATATGAGATGCGCTTTTTACCACAAAAGGCCATTAAGGGACAAGCAGTCGCGGATTTCCTAGCTGAGCACCCAGATCCGAGGGCAGCCAAAGTCTACGAGGATCTCCCAGATGAAGTTGCTGAAGTCTGCCTGACTCAGACATCGTTTGAAAGTCAAGTATGGCAACTTTTCTTCGACAGTGCATCAAGAACAAGCCCGAAAGGACACTTAGTAGCAGGGGTGGGAGTAGTACTCGTATCCCCACAAAATTATGTGATTCCCCGAGCTGTCTTATTAACTGAGCCTTGTTCCAACAATGTGGCGGAGTACAACGCTCTTATGATTGGGATGCAATTCGCCGACGAGATTGGCGTTAAAAATCTCGAGGCATACGGCGACTCCAAGCTCATCGTCAGCCAAGTTCGCGGGGAGTACGAAGTCAGACATGAAGACTTAGTACCCTATTACAACGCGACTATCCGCATGGCCGAAGGGTTTACAAGCTTCTACATCGACCATGTACCGCGCAGGCAAAATGCGCACGCAGATGCACTCGCATCCCTGGCTGCCTCCTTAGCTCTTCCAGCTGGAGCAATAGAGAAGATATTCGTCTACAGCCACGACCTGTATTGCCCGAGAAATGCTCTCGAGGATTATCAGGAGTCAACGGGAGGTCGTCACCGCGAAGAAGCACTTGAAGCATCAACCGGTCCAGAGCTTAAAGACTACGTCTTATACGACATCCTGCCTGAAGACACCAAAGAGGCGGCTGCCATTCGAAGGAAAGCCCCCAAATTCTATTATAATGCGATTACACAAACATTGTATCGTCGATCGCATGACGGGATCTTGCTCCGGTGCCTCTCACCAAAGGAGGCTCAAGAGGTATTGAAAGAAGCCCACGACGGCATGTGTGGAGCCCATCAACCTGGCCCAAAACTGGCACATCGACTCCAAAGATTGGGTTACTACTGGCCCAAGATGATTGTCGATGCCGTCACTTATGCCAAGAGATGTCACGCCTGCCAAGTGCACGGCGATTTCATCCATCAAGCACCAGGGTACCTCCACTCTACGGCCTCTACCTGGCCATTTGAAATGTGGGGCATGGATGTGGTTGGTCCTATCAGCCCACCATCATCAAAAGGACATCGGTTCATTTTGGCAATAACCGATTATTTCTCCAAATGGGCCGAAGCCATCCCTTTGAAGGAGGTCAAATCGTCGAACGTGATCAAATTTGTGAAACACCACGTTATTTACCGTTTCGGTGTACCTCGACGAATTATCCATGATAATGGACCCCAGTTCATTAGCCAGGCTTTCCAGAGATTCTGTGCCAAGTTCAGAATCCAGAGTGTGTCCTCAACGGCATACTATCCTGCCGCTAATGGCCTCGCAGAAGCTTTCAACAAGACTATTGGGAAGCTTCTCAAAAAGTTCGTCTCGAAAAATTAACGAGACTGGGACGACAAGTTGGGTGAATGCTTATGGGCTTACCGCACAACTGTGCGAACCCCAACTAAAGCTACGCCATTTTCTTTGGTCTATGGGTGTGAAGCCGTGCTCCCACTAGAGATCCAAATTCCATCTCTACGCGTCGCCTTGACAGCGGAGATGACAACAGAGGAGAAGCATCGACAGCGACTCCAAGAACTGGAGGCCTTAGATGATAAACGTCTGCAGGCCCAACAGCAAATCGAGCTCTACCAAGCTCGAATTACCAGAGCCTTCAACAAGAAAGTTAAAGTGCGAACTTTCAAGAAAGGCGATCTTGTCTTAGCCGTCAGAAGACCCATGGTAATGACGCACAAGACAAAAGGAAAATTCCAACCCAAATGGGAAGGACCATTTGTAGTAGAGTCAGTCTACTCAAATGGGTCATATCGCCTCATAACCTCGAATGGCGATACACTCATGATGCTGATCAATGGCAGGTTCCTGAAGAAATACTATCCTTAGATGGTATTCTTCCGCTGATCAAGTTAAAAATATACCTCTGATCAAAACAAGAAGAGCTTCTTCATTAATATCCGACGCCCCCGACGGCTAAGGATAGAAGAAAATGTTGGCTTCTAAGTCCAACATAAGTCTTCGACAACTCATCATGCTGAGGGGAATAGTATGGCTAGCCCAACTCAAACGGTAGTTGGTAAAGGCACCTCAAATCCGTTGATAGCTGAGGGTTTGCTAAAAATCCTAAAGTGGACTTGGCTCCACTCTTTCCTCCAAAATCCCCTACCAATTCTCATCCACAGAATGGTAGGTCTACAAAATATGACCATTACTAAGTTAACACTATACCTTTGGTAATGGAAACTTTTCAATATTCCTTGTCGAGTACAAATTTTGCTTGTCAACTCTACACGGAGTATCAAATTTTCAAATTTGCCAAGTTAACACTACACCTCTTGCACTTCAAAATTTTCACTTGTCAATTCTCACCAATAGAATGACAGGTCCTCAAATTACTCTTATCATGAGTCAATCTTTGTCAAGTTAATATCACACCTCTGACAAATTACTGTTAAAGTTTAACACCACACCTCTAAACAGTAATCAAGTTTCTGCCAGCTTTAATATTACACCTCTGACAGTCACTTTTCTTCAGACTTCCACACCGAAGCTGAAATGGATGATGCTAAGTTAACACCACCCTCTAGCATCCAAGTCATTGATAAGTTCAACAATACACCTATGGCCATGACTTTCCCTCGGACTTCCTTATGCAAGCCGAGATGACCAATGCTAAGTTCAACATTACACCTCTAGTATTACCGTCACTGTCAAGTTAAACATTACACCTATGACAGTGACACTTCTGAGTTAAGTTAATATCACACCTCTGACTCACATCCTTATCAAGTTAACATTACACTTCTGACAAGACCACTTCCAACCCGTTAAGTTAATATCACACCTCTGACGGTAACAAACTTTCCTAGATTCCCCACGAGTCTAGCCCCACTTGTTATTCTCTTCAACAGAATAACAAGTCTACCTAAAAAACATTGTTAGGTTAATACTACACCATCAACAGTGTTTCCATCAAATCCCCAGTTGAGCTCAATCAAGTTAATCCCAAACACTTGATAAAAGTTCACCCTCCCTGGGGGTACCAATTCTACTTGTCACTTTCTCTTATAAAGTGGCAGGTCCATCAAAAATTTCACCTCTGTCAAGTTAATATTACACCTCTGACAGTATCGTGAGAGTTCCTGAAATAGGATCTTTCTCCACAAAGTTTGGCTTATTAAAATTTCCATCATAATTTTGACAAAGTCAAAGACTCTTTGCTTCTATGCGTCTAATTAAAGACAAAAAAGTTCAAGACAATGAAAGAGGCAAAAAGAGAAGTGTCACTTTTATTTATTTCCAGGTACATGAAAGTGATACAAAAACGCTTTCTTATACAATAAGATTGAGTGTTACAGTCAAAACGCTCTCTTACAATAAGATGGAGTGTTACAATTAAGGAGTACAAAGAAGTCGCTCTCCCTCTCAGAGGTTGCACTCACTCCTTAAAGCCGCGTCTGATTCCAAGTGCGCGATGTTTTATGGCTACAATAGAAGCTGGTTACACCACGATGCATGATGTAAACATCGAAAGAGCCCTAGCTGACTAAGCTAAGAGCAATGGTGTTCTTGAGGTCCGGTGGAAGCAGAAAGTCCGGCAACCCTTCGTTCATGAACATCTCTTTCCCCAGCAGACCATCCAGCAGACATGAGGAGTCCTTGATGTTACTTCTGGGGTGGGAGAGGAAGAGGATCCTACCTGCCGCCGTGTCCACCGTAACCTCCTCGCCGCCATATTTACCCTGACCATCTCTTGCCAGCAGGCATGATTGGTGCAGTGGATCTGAAGAGACCTTGGCGAGAGTCGATTCCTCGTCAGGGATATAATATATTCCCTTGTGGACGACGAGGACCATAATATATTCCCTTGTGGACGAACATCGAACATGTTCGCCGTCCGATATATTCTCCCACGGACTTAGCGAACATGAAGAAGGATGACCAAGCCTACCTGCAAAAAAGCAAACAGGGAATCAGACAATTCAGAGCTTAGTACACTTCAACAGAAGAAAACTAAGTCACAGACGCGACTATTTTCAAAGGCCGCAGACGCGGGAATGATCCGCGCAGCAAGCCACAGTCCTGCGATAATAAAAACAGACGCGAGCGAGACTGTGATACACACAGAATGCAAACGCGACTTAACTCCACATCCGCGTCTAAGATACAAGGTGCGCAGAAAATCAGACGCCGAAAACTGCCATCTCTCTGTTGGAGGAACAGGAGTTGCAAGATTCGGGTCTGAAGCCTTCAACCCGAGTTGGAATTCATCCAAGTCAGTGGCCTTAAAACGCGAGCTTCATGAGTAAAGCCGCGGCCAAGTACCAAAGACTTCTGTACTCGCGTCCAAGGAAGTTTAAGTCGGCGGCGCAAATTCCAGAAGGAATGCACCAACCACGACTTCACAAGAAGGTCCAGATGATATCTCTTTAAGGGGCATTCTGAAATTCAAACTTGGTTGGATCTAAAATGTCATGGCAAGTGGGCATGGCATACCCGCAGAAGCCTCTGTTAAGAGTTGAACTATCTGCGTTGAGACGCGGATGTAAAAAGTGCTCAAAGAGACGCTTCCTGCCATTGAAATCACTTGACAGTGGTAATCCATTGAAGAGACCAAACAGAAGCATGAAAGCTCTGGGTCATCTTCATCCACAGAGGCACCTTCATCCATGGAGGCAAACCCCTGATAGGGTCCTTGAAGGGAGAAGGCAGAGTCCCTCAGAGTACTCGTTCTCAAACAGAGCACGGTCTGAGCAGCCGCTGTTAAAGAGAGGGGGTGAGTCCTATTTATAGGCAACTCCTGATAACGGTCATTAATGGTTCATTAATTAAAACCCCCGGCCTTAATGACCGCACGACCGTCAAAACCCAATGGGAGGCTGACGCGTGGAACATCGCTTCGGGAAGCATCGCAGGCGCTGATCTCAAACCGTCAGCGCCAGTTTTGCATTAAAGGGCATTAACGCTCAAGCCCAATGGAAAATCGACGCGTGGACAACTGCTTCGAGAAACAACGGATGACCCGGTTTCCCAATCGTCAGCGAAGACTTGACGGTCAAAGATCTCTGAATATCTTTAAGTCAGGCTGCATTAAACGCAGATAGGAATGCCGCGTCCGGCTGCATTGAACGCAGATGGGAAAGCCGCGTCCAAGAATCTGCGTCACCTTTCTCAAATTGGAAGGCGCTCACCTGCGTTTTAAAGGAGCGTTCACGTGACTCAAAGTCGCGTCCCTTCAGCAAACGGGGCCCTTTCTAAGGGAAAGCACTTAGTCCATTCTGAGATTAGTGGAAAATACACAAGGCTGCGTCCCTCGCATCCGCTCAAGTCGCGTCTTCATTGACAGGACAAATTCGCGTTACTCAAAACCGCGTTTGTCCCCACGGATTGACGCTGCGTCTCATCAAAAAGGACTTAGTTCTATCTGAGTTCTTATGAACTGATGACCGCGTCTCCTTATGGATTGACGCTGCGTCTCATCAAAAGGACTTAGTCAAGTCTAAGTTCCTATGAAATGATGATCGCGTCTCACCCTGTGATTGACGCCGTGTCTCATCAAAAGGACTTAGTCCTATCTAAGCTCCTATGGACGGATGACCGCGTCTCACTCTATGGATCAATGCCGCGTCTCATCAAGCTCGATGCCGCGTCTCATTGAAAGAACTTAGTCTTACCTAAGTTCAGTATTCACAGCCAGTGATCAGGGAGTTGAATTCATCCACAACTAAACAAAGAAGATGGAACAAAAACTTCAAAAAACTTTTATTATATCGAAAATAGTAAAAGTGGATACAAACACTCTAATAGAGTGTCCTCTTCTTTACAAAAAAAAAAGGGAAGAAGGGGAAAAGGCTAAAAGTCTTGATCCGGCAAAGAACGGATACGCTCCCTGAGACGATGCATCTCGTGCTGACGTGCCTTCTCAGCCTCCATCATGGCTTGGACCCGCAGCTCCTCTTCAGATAAAAAGGGTTTTGCAGCCAGCTGTGCTCGCAGAGATTCCAACCTGGAGGAATGAATGGTCTGGCTTTCTTCAGCTCGTGCCTTCGCAGCTTGTTGCTCCTCCAGCCTCTTCCGGACGGTGGCAAGCGTCTTCTCATTATCCGCGATCATGGCTTCCGCCTTAGCGATGGCAGACCGAGCATTGGTAATGGCGAGCTCTGCGTTTTGCCGGATGAACTCGGATTCCATTGAATCGTCAGCCAGTTTCTGACATTCAGCTTGGGAACGCTCGAGATTGCGGACCTCTTCAGCAACTTGTGCTTCCACCTCCTGTCGCTCTTGTTCCTGGGTGGGTAGGAGCCTAGTCAAGATGACCTGGGCTTCTTGAGAAGGACTAGCATTGTCCAAAGACTTCAGCTCTTTCAGGTCACTTTCCAATCGCTCCACCAACAGCATACACGACTTGGCAAGCGAGGAGCCTCCGGTTAATTCGATGTTACCGGCCATGTTTCCAAGAAACGTCTGGGCAAAGTCAAAAGAGCTACGCCCAGACAGGATAAAATCGATGCACGATCGCATCGCGTCAAGGAACTGCTGCACCGTTTTGCGTGTCAGGAAATCCATGGTGTCATCACCCGAGGTACTCCCCGACCCCCTTTCTATCATGAGGAAAGGGGTGCAAGCCGGCTCTTTTTGCGCGAGAGTCGTGCTGACCGGCGATACGGCAAGAGCGAGACTGGCCACTGGCGCTTCCGGAAGTGTTATCGCTGCAGGAGCCTCCACAGCTAATGATGGAGTAGTAAGCGCAACCTCCTCAGAAGCTTCAACCAAGACCTGAGCTGTGTGGCCTTTTGGAAGGGTACCGACCGTCGGACTCTCCACCTGAACCCCCTCAGTTCCCTCTGCAAGTTATTGCGACATTAGCCACAAAGGAGAAAAGCGAAACATTTAAAATATCAGAACTTCCTTACCATCTGGGAGGTCCAGAGATGTTGAATCCTTGGGCGAATCCTGCGGAGTGGAAGTCTCCCTGGCTTCAATAGTAACCTCTTCACCCTGCAGAGTGGGTTCTTCCCTAGCCTTAGGGGTTGCCTCCTCTTCCGGCAAAATCGAAGGCTCCCCAATTTCAGTAGTTGCCCTCTCTGGAGTTATCTCGGCAACTGAAGCCTTGACTCCTTCGGACTGGGTCAGCTCTTTTACCGTCTCCTCGATATGCAAGGAGATTACAGCTTCGATATCCTCGGCCAACCCTGCAGCATAAAAGAAGAATGTTAAAACATCCTCTTCAAAATGAAAAAGGGAAATTAGGTCAAAAGGTGAAAAGAGTACCTTCAGCGGGAGTAATCGCCAGCTGTGATACCGTTGATGGCTCACCCCCGTATATTTCTTCCTCTGAGACGTGGGAGAACTTACTCGGATCAGGAAGAGCGGGTTCATCGCCGTAGTCGACCTCGTCTTCAAAATCGCTTTCCCCTGAGAGTGAGGAAGACGATAGCGCCACGCGCGAGACTTCTGCAGCCGGAGCCTTACCACCAATTACCCCAGTGGTAGGACTGGGGTCAACTGCCCGAGGACTGAAAATGAAGACACAAGGTGACCCAGGTTGCTGTGCCTCATCTCTCCCTGCATGAGCAAGTAAAAATCCGGGTTGAACTGAAATCCCCGGAATATCGACATCTCCTCCACTCATGATGTCAACCTCTAACTGCTCATCCTCGTCAGCGGTGGTGGCTCTGTCAACGAGCTCCCCTTCCTCCGTAGACCTACGGTCTCTGCTGCTTGACCTAGGGGCTCGCACTAAAGGAACATCCTCTTCAGCTATATCTTCTTCCCTCGGTACCTCAACGACAGCAGGGATGTCTTCGGATCGGGAGACTTCGGTTGTCAAGTCTCTCTGAACCTTCTTGGGAGCAGGTTCAGCAGTTGAAGCAGAGTGCTGACGACGCTTGCTTACCACCTGTCGAGTCTTTGTCGCTCGTGGCTCCGCCCTTGCTGCTTGCGGCTCCTCCCTTGTTGGTCGCGGCTCCGCCCTTATTGCTTGTGGCTCCCTTCCCGATCTTCTCCCGACCTCCTTCTGGGCCTTCAGGTACTGGTCGGTGAGTTTCGAGTGTTTACCAGACTCTGACCTTGCCTCGAGATTTGCATTGATGCTCTCAATACATGAAGACGCCGGAACAAAGTCTGATGTCTGGATGGCTTGAAAATACCAAGTGCAGAAGCTGAAGCTCATACGGCACTTGGACCCCTCGATAGGTAGACAGAAAGTTGCTCCCGTCCCTCCGGCCACACTGTAGTACCAAGCCCGAGCACCTTCGAACAAGTTCCCTTCGAAGGCAAGTCGAGCATTGGGATTCCCGACGTACAGTTGATCATAGCCGAACTGTCGAGCGAAACGATTCGGCATGTACGGCTCGATGGTGCATGAGGTCCCTTGCCGGAAAAGTACATATCCGGGCCGAATATTGATCAACCACCAGAAGACTCCCGCGGACAACCTTGTGAAGCCATCTGGGCCCGCGGAATCAGTAAATAGATCCCCGAAAGATGCACCAGAGATCTCGGGGAAGCAGCGATTGAGCTGGTAATTCGCAGGATCTGAAAGTCGCTTTCGGACGTAATATATATAAAGATCACGCAAGCTCGAATCCTCCAACCGCTGTACAAAAGGGACGGAACTCTCCCTCCAACGCACCGTCGTCATCAGAGAAGGGCAGTGCATCACGTACCAAGCCATGAGGTACGTATAAGGCAGCTCGATCCGAGGGTTGGGGCGCTTCACCGTCGGATTCCCCTCTGAGTCAACATACGGCTTGCCGTGGGAGTTGACAGTTTTCGGCGCCTCGCAGAAACTCTTGGTTAGCGCCCGCAACCCGCTCTGAATGCCAGCCGCCACGGCCGGGAGAAGGGCTATAGGGTTGCCATGAGCCAGGAGCACCGCCGGGTACACCACGTCAGCAACAATAGCTTCATGTGGCAGCGTGGGCACCACACAACGCTTCAGCCACAGCATCAAGAAGCCTGCCAACAGTGCCCTATCGGAGATAGGGGTCCGGGCTTGATGGTGGAAGCTTTCAAAAACCAGGTCAGGATCGAAACTGTCCTCGTTTGAAACCGTGGTGTAGAAGCCTTCAGAAGCCTTGTCGATCCTGTCTTCAATCTCCCTGTCGGAACTGGGAGCCAGTCGGGTTATCGGATTGTCTTTATGATTGACACCGTTGAATAAGTAACTGGCCCAAGACAGTTGCTTGACTCCCTGCGCCCTCCAGGAGGTTATCTGACCGCAAATGTGGAAGTGACACATCACTTCCCAGTAAGTCTCGTACACCCGAGGAAACTCTTTCTTCAAGAGGTGGAGCTCCTCAGTGGTCGGGACATATTCCTCATAGGGACTGTCCCCTGTTGCCAGCCCCGAGACCTCATGTAGCTCGTGCAGTGCAAGGCCCATCTCTCCGACCGGGGTAAAGAATGTCCCCGTCAGAGGGTTGTAGCACTCCAGGATCCCGAAAAAGTTATGAAAGCCTGGTGGGACACCCCACTGTACGGCCCTGACCGCCGGGTACAGTCCCACACACATTTAGCAGATCCCCAAGATCGGTGAGGACGAAACCCACCATCCTGCCCCACCAGTAGTTCTCCGTGGAATGGACCCACCCGGGCGGACGGAAACCGACCGGATAATCACCCTCCGCCTCCATGAACGAGTTGAGGAAGGTAGTGCCAAGTTGTGGTATCTCTCCAACCGGAACCTCAGACTTGCGCGACCCAGGGAAAAGGCCGAGAACCGACCTGTCATGGCTATCATGACGGTGTACTTTATGGGAACCCAAATCACCGAGAGTAATCTCAGAGACATATCGAGAAATGTCCCATTCCATCTTCCGAGGGACGGACATGTGCTGGAAGTAGGACAGCGGGAACATCCTCTCCATGTCTGGAAGAAAGAATCTTCCACCCTTTATCTGACGGAGCCATTTATAAGTTCCGTCATACACACGATAGCCGCCATCGTTGATACGATCTCCGAAGAAGAAGGCAGGCTTCTCCAGCTTGACGTGAGCATCCGTTGTGAATGCTGCATCGGTCATAAGTACCCGAAGAGTTCTCATGTCAACATTAGAGAGCCTCTCCCTGCGATCCTGCGACTGGTCAGCAGTCACAGGGACAGTCCTTCGTAGCACAAAGGTCAAGTCCCGGTCAGCACCACCTACACGTCCAAAGTGGCGCGTCTTGGCGAGTGAGGCAGAAGGATGGGGCACTGCAAAAGAAAAGGACACTTACTTAGATACTTAAATGCTAAGTGTTCATAACCCAGACGCAGAAGAGATACTGAACGCAGGAATTATCAAATCCGCGTCCAGACCTGCGAAACCGCGTCCAAACGCAAAAGAGATACTGGACACAGGAATTATCAAATCCGCTTTCAGACCTGCGAAACCGCGTCCAAACGCAGAAGAGATACTGGACGCAGGAATTATCAAACCCACGTCCAGACCTGCAGGATCCGCGTCTCCACCACCAGAAGGTCATGGAACGTCCTTGATGTCGCTTCTGAGGTGCGAAAAGAAGGGAGTTATCCATCTTAACCCTTCCATCACCACAACCGCCAGAAGTTAAGGAGGGTAACTCCCTTCCTTTCACACCCCCAAATTTCTAATTGCTTGGACTCAGGTGCCAGATTCATTAAAATCGGCAGCTGATGGAACAGAACGCAAGGATCAAATCCGCGTTCTGCAAACCAAGTCCGCGTCTGAACCCTTCACAATTAGAAATATTCTAAGTGAAGAATCCGAAACGTAGGACCCAATGGCGCGAGGGTCCAAACCCGCGCCTCGGTTATCAACTCAAAGACTGCGTCTGAGAATCAAACACGAATTATATTTGGTGTTAAGGATTCTTAGGGTTCTATGAGCTTCCGTTAATGGCGAAATCCACGCCTAAGAGGCATTATACCTGGGAAAGCGACATCCCGCGTAGGGGAAGCGCCCCTCTGGACCTCGGCGGCAGTCGCCCGTGAAGAAGAGGCGGTTGGCTTGGTCTTGGGTGCCATCTTTAAAATGGAGATGAATAGTTCAAAAATCCAGTAATGGAGATGAACAGTTCAACAGAGGAAGAAGAGAACTCTCTTGAGCAAGTGCGTTCAGAGAAGAAAAGAGGTCTCTCTGACTGTTGCCTTTTATAGGCACAAGGATTCGCAAAGATACGCGGCGTGTGACCCGTTAAAAGCTGAAGCGAATCATCGCATGACGCGTGGAACAAATCATCGCGAAGATCATGCGTCACGACTCCGTAGCGAGTCGTCATTTGACACGTGGCGCAGTTCAGTTAATGAACCGAGAAGTCCACGCGCCAAAAGGTGAAATCCTGCCGGTTCCCCAGGCCAGCTGGCGGCGTGATCATCACACGGCACAGATTCGCACCCAAGGGACGCACCTCTTAGATGGACATGCCCCGTCAGCATCTCCATAAGTGCATTCGGAAGGTCGCGTCTCTCTACAAAGTTCGCATCCGACCCAGCGGGCCCAACATCGCGTCTACCTCATGGAAGATCGGGCGCGTTTCCATTGCCAAAGGACGCACCCTACAAAAATCGCGTCTTTAAAGCAGTACCATCTCGGCTTTTTGAAAAGAACCTGTGTTCGGCCTCCTGCTTCTACAAAATCAGTTCAACAGTACACTGACGCAAGCAGACGACCAACCACTCCTGGCTTAAAGCACACCCGTGACAGACTAAAAGCAATCGGGGAGGTTTATACTGTGCATCTAGACACTAAACATGATCAACTCTGGTGGCTTTAAAGAGTTCAAACAGTACACTCACGAAGACCAACTCCAGATAAGATCGAACCCGGAGCACTAACAGTCCAGTCATGAAAGCAAATATGACTAAAATCCAAAGTATTTCGAAATCCGTCCCAGTTAACTGCGGAATATCGAAAACTTTGGAGGGGGTTCTGTAGGCTGTCCAAAAATTACTGGAGGACAAGCCATTGAAAAGCAAAGTTTCAAGCTCTAGACGCGAGGGACTATCACCCGCGTCTCAGCATCAAGGCGCGTTGGTTCGACACCCACGTCTTAGCATCAAGGCGCGTTGGCTCGACACCCGCGTCTCAGCATCAAGGCGCGTTGGCCTGACACCCGCGTCTCAAGCCTCAAGACGCAAAGGTCTAAAACCCGCATCTCAGTTATAACCGCCTTGGTTAAGGGACCAATCACTGCCCACACGTAAGGAAAATCAGCCCCCATCGTGGCATGTCTTTAGCAGGCACGTGGGTTAGTTACCGCCCATGTAGCGGGAAAGTTGGCCCTCATTGTGGAGCGTTTTCAGGGGGCATGTTCACCCCTAGGACCTCTATAAATAGCCTCGTTTACTATGAGGTCGAGGCAATTGGCAATCGGCAATCAGAAGGAGAGATCGGAGAGAATCAATCAGGCGAAGAGAGATAGAGGGCGATACAGAGAGAGAAGAAGCAGATCAACTCTTCAGCAAGTTCGCTGTGTACGAGCTAGCTTTCGCCTACCTTCTCTTTTAGAGTTTTGGTAGACAGAGCTGTGTCACTCTTTCTACCGGCCGAAGAGGAGATCCCTGAAGGACGGTCATCTGGTCAACGGAGAACAAGATTCACTCTCCACCGCCACACGAAGAACCCAGCCTTAAACAAAGGGGGAATTCAAGATTCAATATTCTCCCTCCCTTGTAACCGGAAAGAACAGTTTTTGTTGTAATCCTTTTCATTTGATTCAAGGAAAACTTTTACTACAATCACTGTCTCTCTTCTTTCCCGGGTCATACAACTAGCATCATCATTATCTAAATGGGTTTCCGAGTGTACCTCAAGGGAGTCATTCCCTTGGACCTGACTCGGATTCTCCACTAGATTTCTCTTCTTGTTGGATTGGCATTTGAAGCTTGGAGGTGGTGGTTGTGGTCAACTTGTTCCACACTGCAAAAGCGGAATCAAGATTAGAAACATGCATAAGATAATCTTTGTTAAGCGTGCTTCTAATAGCCTCAAGGGCTTGTTCATTAGCCCCTATATGATTGCTATTACCAAGATAGCATTTCTTGGTAGCGACAAGAAAGACATGCAAGCCTAGGGTTTTCAAATAAATGGACATCCTATATTTCCACACGTCAATGTTGGAGACATCAAACATGGGAGGAGACAAGCAATCCATGAGTATGTGCAAACAAGATATATGTGCAAATGCAAATGATAGATTAGCAAAGTCCAAGATCACACTCCTAGGTGGTTAAATCTAAGTATTAGGAGCGTAGGCTCTGATATCAATTGAAATCACCTAGAGGGGGGGTGAATAGGTGATAAGGCTAATCTAAAAACTAAATGTGGAATTATAAAACTAATTGCAACTACACTTAGGGCAACCAACGAGTGTAGCCGAATTCCCCGCGAAGGGCTCTGGACTAACTCCTCTTGATTCCTCTGAATAAGAGTTGTGGTGCTATATGAAGCTCTCGTGGTTAAGCACAAGTGAGGCACACAAACACAAGCCAAGCATATAATGGATATATAACAATATGAATGATGCAAGGCACAACACAAGCAAATAGATATGAATGATATGAATGATGCACAACACAACTAAAGAGAGAGGGTTAAGAGACAATGGATCAAACACAAACACAAAGATATGTTTCGAGGTTCGAGCCCCTAGCTCTACGTCCCCGCCTTCACCGAGAAGGATTTCTAATCTACTATCTTGTCCACCGAGGACTCCCACCGAGGGAACCTCCACCGATGAGGATTTGTACAACAAGGGAGTACCGAACTCCTCTCTCAAACAATACAACCTCCACCGAGGCAAACAATCACCACCTCAACAAGAGGGGTAGGCCCTTAGCCAAACAACCACAATCACCTCTACCGAAGAGGGATACAAACTCCAACTCCACCTCTCACTAGAGGGAGTAAACAAACAACCTCAACATCTACCAAAGAGGAAGCAACCAACAAATGAGGGTTTTTAAACTAGTGGTATATCTCAACCACAAACCTTTTCTCTTTTTCCACAAAACAAGATCCTAATAGAATAAGATATATAATAATCTCAAGTGTAGAAAACAAGTGTTTTGGAAATCAAAAAAACAAAGAAAAACCACTTGGGAAATCTCTTGTAAATGATAGAAATGAAAATCCAAATCAATATCCCAAAAACCTAGTTTTCTTTGATTTTTCAAAAACCTAAACACAAATCAAATTGGAAGTTTAAAGCCCAAAAACACTTTTGAAAACTTGAAAATAAACTCTGGAGAAACACTATTTTTTCTTTCTTAAAAATCTTATCAAACTCCCCAAGAAATGGGGTATAAATACCTTCCTCTAAAAACTAGCCATTTGGCTGATTCTATCAGCCAGACAGCTGGCGGTCGACCGCCAACGGTCATAAATATGACCGTTGGAGGAACCCGGTCGACCGTCCGGTCGACCGTCCAAAAATAGAGAGCAAAGCTCTCTGGCCGGTCGACCGACCGGTCGACCGAGCCCTGTGCCTGGCCAACGTGCACCGGTCTGTGCACATCGATCGATCGAGCGATCGACCGACTCTGGAATCCGGTCGACCGCTAGAGCCTGGCAGACAATAATTTGGGTCAGAAAATAGGGTAAAAATTATTCTAATAAATCTCATAAATCTTCTAAAAATTCACAAAAATAGTTTTATCATTCTATATTGAAATATAAACTTGTGTGAAAAATTTCAACACAAAATTCAAACATTTTGAACCATTTTTGTCTTACAAATATTTCTGAAAACCAAAACCTGTATTTTTCCATACTTGTATTTTTCAAATAAACTTTGTCCAAAACATATCCAAATACAAAAACATGATACTTAATCATTATAAAGCATGTTGCATATGGACATAAGTCCAATATACATGAAACATATATATCAGAGTTTTTGTCTTTAATTCCAAAAATAATGTTTTGTTAAAAATACAAAACACATGAATAGACATCTCAACATAAGTTTGTCTAGGAAATTAAGCATGCATGTATATAGAACACATCTAATATACATAAAACCATGTAAACTTGTATTGATACTATCTATTCATGAAAACAAATATTGGTTAAACTAAAAACTGAAAAACTAATATCCATAAAACGTGTGTGTTGTGCACTTGAGCATATCAACTATCTAATCTTTACACATGGATCTAAAAACACAAACTAAACTATGGATACTTAAGTCTTCTTGACGAATTCCGTCTTCAAGTCGACTCGATCCAAACCGTGACCTACCGAGCTTGACTCCAACGAGTGCTATGTATGATCTTGATGCTCGGGCTTTGGAATCACCATGTGAAAGCTTGCAAACTCCTTTGTTGAAGCTAATCACCAACTAATATCTTGATTAATGATCTAAAACTAAACATCACAAGATTATTAGTAAACATAACTACATGAGTTAATCATCATCAAAACTAGATTGGAAGGCCTTTGGGCCAACAGCAAGAACTGTGAGATTTTTCAGATAATTTAATTCTGTTCGGATAGCTTCTTTTCACTTTGGCTAATTATCTATATCTACATTCTTCTATTCTTTTTGGTTTAGGATTCTCATAATCTATTACATTATTTAGAGGGACTGCATATGCAAAGGCATTATCAACAATAATTTTCTTTCTATCTCAACTTTCTCTTGTACTCATATAACTCAACGAGATATTTTCAGATGTAAGCGCTTTTTCGGGTGTATGTGCCTCTTTAGAGGCTATTTCTTCATTATTATAAACTGATTAATTATTTTCTCTTCAATAGTACTTTTTAATAATTTATCTTCTTTGGGAGTTAGTACTTCTTGTGTTCTTTTCTTTTGAGAATTTTTATCTTTTGAACCAATAAGATGATTATGCTTCAGGCATGTTTTTGAAGTATTATCAGATTGTCCTTTAGGAATATCAATCTAAGCTGGAGTATTTTTTGGTGTATGAGATTTTATTATTTTCTTTGTGTCAGAAAAATGCATCAGGTAATTGGTTTGCAATTCTTTGCAAATGAATAATTATTTGAACTTCGAGTTTACTTTAATTTGTATGTGGGTCAAGATGAGATAATGATGGTGCATTTCATATAATTTTCATGAATCGGCACTTTTCTTCCCCCTAACGGCGGGAAAATTATTTCATCAAAATGGCAACATGCAAAATGTGCCTTAAATATATCACCTATAAGGGGTTCAAGATATCTAATTATTAAAGGAGAATCAAATCCAATTTATTCCAATATTTGACAATCACAATTTACAGGCTGCATCAGAGGGATGAGGATCTTTAACAATATTTGGCTGACTAAGTCGGTCATGCCAAAGCATAAAAATTTTTAGATCATTGAACTTCTGGTTTATCATAATATTTGATTCTATTGTCCTTATTGTTGTAAAGATAGTATAGATGAGAAAATTGAGAGTTTTTCTACAACATGCTTTTGGCATGAGGTAATAGAAGTAATACAAAGATATTATATCTTTTTCCTGATTCATAGTTTCAATATGAAGCCCATTAAGACGTATATCCTTAAAATTGAGTAGATTTCTTCTGAATCTACTAGAATACAATGCATGTTTAACATAAATATTTGTTCCTTCAGGTAATGTTATATTTGCTCTTCCATAGCCTTCAATTATATTTGCACTATCTGAAATTGTATTATCATTGACTTTAGCTAATTTTAGGTTCGAGATTTTTTTTTTATCTCGAAGAATGTTATACGTCGTTGTACTGTCAGCCAGACAAACATCTCCATCACACATCTTGAAATTACTTAAGACAATGAAATTTTTCATGCTTTTTCATGCTCCTTCTTAAAATTTATAAGGAGATCATAAATTATTCCATCAAATATCGTTTATTAAAATAAAACTACTATAATGGAAAAATAGAAATTGAAAAACAAAGCACAATGAAAAATAAAGCAACATAGAGGACTAAAGTCTGACCAAAATTTCATTCATCTTGAGAAATAAAGTGCAACTGAACCCTTCTTCTTTTGGATCAACCACTAAAAATATATTTTTATTTAGCTAATTTGTTGACATATGTAATGACACCAAAATTCGACCAAAATTTACACTCAGTCAGTAGACCTTCTTATGAATATCCATCAAAGAAAGATGATTTATATGAAAGCCCATTACTGAAGGCATACTTGGTATCATCATATTCGTATTAGGTATTTATATCTTGCTTATAGAAGTAGTACTATTATGATGGAGATATTGCTCACTTTTGTAAATAAAGACCACATCATCATACTTAATGCTGCTATTTTAATGGAATAAAAAAAATGATACTACTAAATGTTGGAACTCAGATGTCTAGATATTCTTTTTTTTAATAATAAACCCATCTTCATCATGCATAGTGGATAGTTCAGAAACTAAAAATAAGTCACTGCAAGGAACCAAAGTTTTCAACAATGATGGCGAGGAAAATTCTCTTGCACATTTACATGCTTCTTGCATCATAAGGCAATTATCATCTAACCGGAATGGCACCATAACAAAAAGTTCATGGCTCTCCAATGATGGATAGAATCAATTCATAAGCCTTGAGGTTAGAACTAGATTCCAAGTGCGTTTTAAAAATAAACATGAAATTAGAGCTTGTATACATTGTTATTTCCGAAGGTTATGAATTCAGAGAAGGAATTACATGAACAATGACAATCTCAAATAAATGAAAATTAACTAAAATAACTAATACATGGATATCTTCATGCTTATTAAACAAAATAGGAAAATTTTGAAATCACCTAGGGAGGGTTGAATAAGTGAAATGCTAATCAATGCACAATTTAAAAATGAGATGATGCAACGATCACTCAAAGTAAGACTGGAAGCCGGATACCCGGTGAAGGGCTCTGAACTCCTTCCACGTGATTCCTCTAAATAAGAGTTTGAAGTGCGCAATGCAATCGTTGTGAGAGTATAGATTTACAATATAAGAATGAATGAATAGAAAGTAAACAACACAAGTAAACCAATCGCAAACACGGAGATTTGTTTCAAGGTTCGAGCACCCAGCTCTACGTCCCCACTTTCACCCAAAAGAATTTTCGATCCACTAGAAAATTCACAAAGGATTACAATCACTAGGGAGTACCCAACTCCTCAATCACACTCCTCTAGTCCGGAGATAGTGTAGCCATAAGTACAATAATCACTTGGTGATCAAAAGGCCACAAACTACTCTTTCTCACCACCAAAAGGATCCTAATGATAGGATATATGTAATAGCTCAAGTTATGAGAAAAACCAAGGAGTTTGGAAGATGAAATCTCAAAGAAAATTCTTAAGAAAATACTAAATGTATATCAAGAATATAAACCAAAAACCCAATTCCCAAAAGACTTTTTTCTTCAAATTTCCAACCCTTGAAAATACAAATCAAAACTTTTAACCAAAAACTTCTTTAGAATTTTCTGCAAAAAACACTTAGAAAGATTGGAAGAGAAGCTCTCAAAATTGTTGTACAAAACAGCCAAGAGAAAACCCAATTTATAGGCTTTTTAAAAATATATTCGTTGGCAGCAAATATGGTTAGTTTTGACCTTCCGGTTGACCGGCTGGTCGACCGGCCAATGGTCAAAATATGACCATTGCAACCATCGGTAGACCGCTCGGTCGACCGGTACAAGCCTTCAGTCGACCGCCTTTACCCGAGAGCAAAGGAACTTCAGTTGGTCGTCCGTGCGGTCGACCGACCTAAGAGGCTGGAAATGTGCACGCTCTTGTGCACATCAGTCGACCGGTCCGGTCGACCGACCCCTGGTCCGTTCGGCCTCCCGGTTGACTGCCAGCACAAAACAGACTGGTATTATGGGACAAAATTCTTAATCTTTTTAATTCAATAAAAATCCTATAAATTCATATTAATTCCACAAAAATAAGTTCTTTAAAATACTTTGAAGTGCAAATATGTATGATCAAAGTTCAACACATATTACAAATATTTTGAACCATTTTTGTGATTTAGAAGTTAAGCTTAAAACCGAAAACCGTATTTTCCAAAACTTTTTTTTTGAAATGAAAAATACTTTTCTCCAAAACATGTATAGATACAAAACAAGATATTAAAATTCTTTTTGAAGTATAGAGTGCATGGATAAAATCCAATACACATAAAAGATATTATATCTATGTTTTTGATATGAAATCCAAAACCGGTTAAATGAAAACCAAACATATAGAAACTAGTGTGTGTGTGAACTTGAGCATATCAACACTATCTATCTTACACGAGCTAAACAACATAAACCGAAGCCTTCTTGTAGAACTCTATCTCCAAGTCGACTCAATCCAAACACGATCCAATGAGTTAGACTCCAATCGAGTGTTAGATGTGATCTTAATACGCAAACTCTTGAATCAATACGCGTAAGCTCCAAAACACCTTTGTTGAAGCTACACACCTACTAAGATCTTGATAGATAAATGAAACTAAATAAGCATAAGATCATTTGTAAATATAACTACATGAGTTAATCATCATCAAAACTAAAGTGATGGGCCTTTGGGCTAACAATCTCCCCTTTTTGATGATAACAAAACTCATGAAGTTATATATGCATGGATAAAAGTTGAACTTCATATAAGCTCCCCCTTAACTCATCCATAGCATAAACAATAAGGATATTCAATGAAGAGCATAAGGTAAACACAAATGTATATGCATAAACATGAATTAAAGCATGCATATAAAAACTCATATATGCATAAACATGGATTAAAACATGCATATAAAAACTCAAAATTCTCTTTCCTTTTGTCAATTCATCAACAAAGGGTTAAGTAAAAACGAGCAACAAAGATGTATATGCGATATACATTCATGAAGAGGAGAGACGTTAATTTAACTCCCCCTACATACATGCATTACATGAAAAGAGATGACTAGACCTTAAACACATAAAGCATAATATACAATATATAAGAGGAGATGTTAAGCTTCCCTTACACACGTGTATCACATACCTAAGATATGTCAAATACTTCAATATGAAAAGCATACTCAACATGAATCTATATATAGAGAAGATGTTAAGCTTCCCTTGCATATAAGCTATATATATCAAAACATTATGAAACCACTTTAAAACAAATTTATAAATTTTTCTTAAAATCTACAAAATAAATTTTGATATTAATGAAGGTGAAACATTTTATGTATTTGGTACTAATTGAAAATATCTTGCAAATTCTTGATACCAACTCAATATGAAACATTTTACATTCTTGATACTAATTGAAATTAAAATTTTTTTTTTAGGTAAACACAACTCATTTTGCAATAAAGATACAAAATCGAGAATAATACTAATTTAAGATTATTGATACCAATATTGAAAAATGTTAGCATATATTAAAACAAAGTACTTTTCATCATAAAGAGTGGGAATAAAATACCAATTTTAAATAAAACCGATTGAAATGTAAAAACATGAATTTTTCTCCCCCTGTATGAAATACTCATGAAAGCAATGCATAAGCTTGTATAAGATACCAATTGAAAAATAATTATCATTAAGGATTAAATCAAGCTTAGCATAGTAAAATTTGTGCTTAAGATATAGAGATATAGTAAGCACAATAAAAACACATATATATGTATGAAAAATTAATGACCAATCGAAATTGATACTATTTGAAGTTGATGCATACATATATAGAAACAAACATGAGTATACAAAATAAATATCAATTGTGATGCCAATTGAAACACAATGAGGATCAAGTGTATAACTCATAAAAACCACTATTCATACACATATTAAAATGATTTTCAATTTGACCACAAGGCATGGTCGCCCATCCAACCACCCTTAAAAGGTAGGGTTTTTAAAAATATATGATTTGAGAATAAATAGGTATAGTTTGAAAATTCTACCAATTGAAGAATACGAAACTAGTTTTAAAAATAGTTTAAAAAAACTAGTATGAAATCCTTCAAAATATGAAACCAAATCATATTTACCATGAAGACATGAAAATTACATAATAATTGGCACTCAAAATCTATAAAGCACATATATGCTTATGAAACAAAAATTATGAGTAAATAAGAATAATGTGAGTGTAAGAATCATGTAAATACAAAATCATAGAAATAGACAATTAAGCTCAATATGAAATTCCTTTATAAACATAAAAAATATGAAGCTTTAATTTTTACCAAAATAATTCTAACTTCAAGACAAATGTATGTTTTGTCTAAATCTAAAGGTATACATACACATCCCTAAACACAAATGAGTCCATAATAATGATTTGCATGAAAAGCAAATGACTCAAGAGTATACATGTATATCTAAAGTTTTAAACAAAATTAACATATACATAAAACTAAATACATTTACATGAAAAACATGTGCAAAATGGGGAATACAAGTAGAAATGCACTAATCATCAATACTAGACTATACTAGTACATCTAATAGGTACAAATGAGTATTTAAGTACAAACATATAAGAATCAATTGTGGCTCATTAGTTGTATAAGTATATGCACAAGTTTTAATGAAGGTTACATTTAAACATGTAATCAAAACATGAATCATAAAACAAAATATAAATTAATATGATCAATAGGCTAAATGTACAAGTCTTAGAGCAAGGATATATACAATAGTTAAAATAAAGTGAGAACACAAAATATGAATCCATATGAACATGGGTGTATCTTAATCACTATACGTTTATGTCATAAGTCTAATTAACATAGCATTTAACATAATAATCATTAAAACATGAATGCTAAAAATTACTCATATGAAAGCATGTAAACTAAATGAGGAGTTAGAGATCGTTACCAAAATCAAGAGAGCACATCTATATATCTCCAAACCATGGTGGTCCTCCCACCAAACTCCTCTTGAAAGTGATGCATCCAAAAGTGTCACCGTTTTGCTCGAACGCATTCACCTCAAGGTATCAACAACTCTCACGCATGTGAGAGCCACACCTACATCAAATAGACTAGGAGTGGATTTTGGTACCCATATTTTCTTAGGTCGTAATACGTTCGTGTTTCAAATTCAAACATGATTATTCATACTATTTATATGATCATAACAAAATTTGGCTAAATGACCATTCCGGCCATAATAAGTACATTTATAAATTCTTTCATATTTAAAAGCATAATGAGTATATGGTTTATGAACATGTGATTTGTGAGCATGGGGTGTTTTAGCATGATTGACATGTGATGTGTTGGCATGATGAACATGTGAAGTTTTAGTACGAGATGGTTTATCATGTTTAACATGTGAAGTGTGCATGTGTTTCTTTAAAGACATTTCTTCTAATTTAGTATTATTAAATGCACATTCTTTTAAAATATTTCTCAAATCATTTATACTAGTTTTTAACATAGAAATCTCATTTTCATCAATTTTAGGATATTTAGCTTTGCATGCAACTTTATAGGCATCAAAATCTCTTTGTGTTGAAATAATAGTGGAAGATAATTCATCCTTTTCTTTTGAAGAAATAGCAATTTGGTTTTTAAGCATTTCATTTTCCTTTTTCAATCTTAAACAATCTTCCTTCTTAGAATCAAAACTTTCTGAAAGTTCAATGAAAGCTTTTAATGACACTTCTTTGCTTATCTCAATATCATCATAAGATGGTTCAGGGGTTACCTTAGGTGTGTTTGCTATGAAACAAATGTTAACTGTGTCAACTTCATCTTCGGATTCACTTTTCAAATCCTAAGTGGCTTTGAACACTTTCTTTACAGACGGTTTCTTTTGCTTCATGGAGGAAGATATCTTGTTCTTGAAATCTAGACAATCGGCCATGATGTGTCCAGGTTTATGATAGTTGTAGCATGTGATCTTCTTCTCCTCCTTCCCTTCCCATCGCCTTCTATGGTTGAGTTTATTCTTGTGGTACATTATTTTTATATTTCTCACAAGAAGAGATAGCTCTTCATCATCGTAGATGGTGGAGGTAGACTTTAAAGCAATAAACTTTTTCTTTTGAGGTGCCGCTTCTTCGCTAGCCTTTTTCTCCATCTCATGAGCCTTAAGGTTACCAATAAGACTTATGAACTCCATCTCATCTTTGTCATTCAATTCCTTTAAGGTGGTAACTTTGATTTCCCATGATGAAGGAAGAGCACGAATCACCTTTTGCACCTTTTGGTCGTTGTGGATTTCATCACCTAGAGAAGCAAGAGCATTTGTAATTTTAGTAAACTTAGTAATCATATCATTAATAGATTCATTTTCTTGCATTCTAAAACATTCATATTGGGAACGCAAGAGATCAATTTTAGCTCTCTTGACATGTGATATCTCATAGGTGGACTTGCAATGGATAACCCGTGTTAAGTCATCCTCATTTAATGCTAAAAGCCAGGTATTTTGAGCCTTTGAATTTGCATCAACTTTCTTAGAGGTAAGATCGGACCAAGTGTCCTCCTCACGTACGGGTTCACTATAGGGCTGGGTCAAACACTTAGCAACTTGGCTACCTAGAGATTATGAAAATATGTTCATCCTAACTTTCCATATCGGAAAGTTAAGTCCATCAAATTTGGGTGGGGTCTTAATGTTATCGGCCATCTTTACTAGTGCATGAATGAAGATATAAAAATAGTGATTAGCAATTTATAGGATCTCTCTAAGGATGTAAAGTCAAAAACTAGAGTCGAAGCTCTGATACCAATTGAAATCACCTAGATAGGGGGGTGAATAGGTGAAATTCTAATAAATGTACAATTAAAAAATGAGATGATGCAACGATCATTCAAAGGAAGATTAGAAGCCGGATACCCCGTGAAAGACTCTGAACTCCTTCCTCGTGATTCCTCTAAATAAGAGTTTAAGGTGCGCAATGCAATCTTATTGTGAGAGTATAGATCGACAATATAAGAATTAATGAATAGAAAGTAAATAACACAAGTAAACCAATCACAAACATAGAGATTTATTTCGAGGTTCGAGTACCCAGCTCTACGTCCCCGCCTTCACCCAGAGAATTTTCAATCCACTAGAATATCCACAAAGGATTACAATCACTAGAGAGTACCTAACTCCTCAATCACACTCTTCTTGTCCAGAGGTAGTGTAGCCACAAGTATAAAATCACTTGATGATCAAAAGACCATAAACTACTCTTTCTCACCAACAAAAGGATCCTAATGATAGGATAGATGTAATTGCTCAAGTTGTGAGAAAAACCAAGGAGTTTGGAAGATGAAATCTCAAAGAAAATTCTTGGGAAAATACTAGATGTATATTAAGAATATAAACCAAAAACCCAATTCCTAAAAGACTCTTTTCATTGAATTTTCAACCCTTGAAAGCACAAATCAAAACTTTTAGCCAAATTTTTTTTTGAATTTGCTGCAAAAAACACTTAGAAAGATTGGAAGAGAAGCTTTCAAAATTGTTGTACAAAACAGCCAAGAAAAAACCCTATTTATAGGCTTTTTAAAAAATATATCCGTTGGCAGCAAATATCAGTTTTGACCTTCTGATCGACCGGCCAACGATCAAAATATGATCATTCCCAACCATCGGTCGACCGGTGCAAGCCTTCAGTCGACCGCCCTACCCAAGAGT
Source organism: Agave tequilana (assembly GCA_038442645.1). Taxonomy (NCBI): domain Eukaryota; kingdom Viridiplantae; phylum Streptophyta; class Magnoliopsida; order Asparagales; family Asparagaceae; genus Agave; species Agave tequilana. The sequence continues at coordinate 119,426 of JAVJIF010008154.1, read as the reverse complement.
AAAGGAATTTCAGTCGGTCGACCGTGCGGTCGACCAGCCTAAGAGGCTGAAAACGTGCACGCTCTTGTGCACATCGATCGACCGGTCCGGTCAACCGCCCGGTTGACAGCCAGCACAAAACAGATTGGTATTATGGGACAAAAATCTTGATCTTTTTGATTCAATAGAAATCCCATAAATTCATATTAATTCCACAAAAATAAGTTCTTTAAAATACTTTAAAGTGCAAATATGTATGATCAAAATTCAACACATATTACAAATATTTTGAACCATTTTTGTAATTTAGAAGTTAAGCTTAAAATCGAAAACCGTATTTTCCAAAACTTGTATTTTGAAATAAAAAATCGTTTTCTCCAAAACATGTATAGATACAAAAACAAGATATTGAAACTCTTTTTGAAGCATAGAGTGTATAGATAAAATCTAATACACATGAAAGATATTATATCTATGTTTTTGATATGAAATCCAAAACCGGTTAAATGAAAACCAAACATATAGAAACTAGTGTCTGTGAACTTGAGCATATCAACACTATCTATCTTACACAAGAGCTAAACAACATAAATCGAAGCCTTCTTGTAGAACGCTATCTCCAAGTCGACTCGATCCAAACACGATCCAATGAGTTAGACTCCAATCGAGTGCTAGATGTGATCATGATGCGCAAGCTCTTGAATCAACACGTGTAAGCTCCAAGACATCTTTGTTGAAGCTACACACCTACTAAGATCTTTATAGATAACTGAAACTAAATAAGCATAAGATCATTAGTAAATTATAACTACATGAGTTAATTATCATCAAAGCTAGAGTGATAGGCTTTTGGGCTAACAAATTTATATGAAAAGTTAAGACATATCTGTTAGACTTACTTGGATAGAGTCTAAATTAATTTGGGCCTACACAAGTCTAATTGGATTTATACACCCGTCGCTGTAAGCCTATGTTGTTGGACCCAATAAAGAATTGATCAAGCCTAATGGTTTGGGTCTAGACACGTTTCATTAACACTTAGCCATGAGTGTATTTAAATTAAGACGTGGGACTCATCTACATGTGTGAAACTTTTGTTATCAATCAAGGGTTTAAATTTATGATGAGTAGAACAAGAGTTCTTTGATGCTATATATATCATGGGTAGGATTCTCTCTTCCCCACCAACTAATCTATCATGACCTAATCTCTCTCTTTGAGGTATCTCATCTCCTATAAGGATCAAGAAGAGAACTTGATGGTTAGAGAAAAGAATCCACTCCCTTAACTCTAACGTTCTCGAGATCATGCAACCTTTGGCATCCCTTTCGTGATGGAATCAGGTTTACCTAAGCTCTCCCACTCTTTAATCTTGATAAAGAGTCTTATAGTATGTGTGTAGATCTTGTATGGAATAAAATTAGATCCAACAATTGATATTAGGGCCTCCTCTTTATCAAATCATCGGGATTTATAGAATTTTTTTGATCTCAAACTATAATCGATCTCTTTATTTAATTCAATAAAGAATTATTTTTTGTGTCTCAAATAATTGAATTAACTTGAGATGATTAAATTGAATTCATGTATATATTTTTCTGGATCAATTTTCTGTGTGTTACTATTTCGGACTTTCTTTTTGAAATTAAAGAAAAATTTCAACATGCATGCATGCAGGCGCATTGCATGCAGGCACCTGGATGTATGCAGACGCCTTCATGCATGCAAGTGCATGCATGGAGGCACCCTCCTCCATGCGGGAGCATATAGTAAGGAGGAAAAAATTATGTTGGGTTTTTATTTTTTTTTAATTTGAGGTTAAAAAATTTGATTAGAGTTGGAATTAGGATTTTGATCCCACAAAGAAGTCTAGTTCTAATCAACTTTATATTAAATTTTAATTGAGATTGTTGAGATTGATTTGAGTTTTAAAATTGAGATAGAATTCTAATCTAATTAAAGGACTTTTGGGGTAGAATTCTACTCAAACAAAGAAATCTAACCCCATTTAATTTCACATAAAGCTAATCGGATTTTATTCAGTTTATTAAACTCGATCCATTAAGAAAACTCATAAGTTAACAATTGCGAGTCGGGTGTGATCCAGACCCGATAAGCACTGCAGACCAGTTTTACTAATAGAAACTTCAATTAGCCGTTGCGGGCTCATCCAACCTCTGTTTTGAGCGTGTAAATAGCTGTTTCAAAGCTCTTGACGAGCACTACAGTATTATAGGTACTAGACATGACAAAATAGTAGTTAGTTAACATAAAAAGGCATTAAATGTTTTTTTACCATGGTTATATGTATTCTTACATGCTTCCGCTTCATCAATATTTCTTATATTGCTTATTATTTTAGCATAAAGAATATTAACAATTACCAAGTAGATAACACACAGATAAAGATACATACATGTTCAATTTAAAAAATTTATAAAAGAGCTTATCTAATTGCGTATATAGTTCGCGGACAATAATCGACCCAAAGGAAGACTACTGTTTGGCCAAATTATGTACGACGTCAGATACTTGATGTGGGTAATGCAAGTGGGAGAACCTTAGTGTGTGATAATCAGCCTGAAGAATGGTTGTCGCACTATAGGCCCATATTGCATTACCCTCATCAACTAGTCCGATGGCGGAACAAAAATCTAGATGTGTAGATTTGTATGGCCTATGCATGTGACAGTCGGCCCAAAGGAAGGTTGTCATTATGGCCAGGTCATTACATATATTATATGGTCGATATAGATTATTTAAATTTTAGGACCAATCCTATAAAGGGACAGTCAGCCCGAAGAAAGGCTATTCTCTTACATAAGACCTATTTAGGGTGTTTATAGTGGGCCAGTACAGTGTTGGCATACAGAGACACAACTTGTTCTGAATGTTTGCCCGACAGTTCTATCGATTAAACATGTTATATTTTCTAAAATTTAATTTTTTATGGCTATTAAAGTAGAATTTTGTTAAATGCAATATTTATCTTAAATTGATGAGAAATTATACACTTATGTAGTCTAAATTTAATGGTACAAATTTTAAGAAGTGGTAAGGTCACGTAAAAAATCGTTCTTAGATTCATGGACCTACACTACACTTTAAGGACTGATGGACCTCTACTATCACTAACAAAATTTCAGTTAAAAAAGGCCAATTATGATAAGAGAGGTTTTAAGGATGTGTCTAATGGTCATAAAGCATACTATTCCTATAATTATTAGGGGCTTTTATGTCTAATAAAGTCAGTGTTAAGAGTTTTTCAGTTGAAGTAGTCGATTAGTTTATTAAATCAGATAAAATTGAGGCCAGCATGCATCTTAGCAAGCTGATAAATATATGCTACAATGACAAAGAAAATATAAGTGAGTACATTATGAAAATGTCCAATCGTATTTCTAAATTAAAAAAAAATTTGAACTCTCTGAAGAGATTCTAGCGCACTTAATTCTAATCTCTTTTCTTATAAAGTATAACCCTTTTCAAGATTATTTATAATGCTCAAAGGAAAAACTGAAGTCTCACTGAGCTCATTAGTCACTGTGTCCGGAAAGAAAAAAGATTGAAAAATGAAAAGACTAAAAATGCTCACTTAGCATTCAAGGTAATACTTCTAATAAGAAAAGAAAAAGTGAAAGTAAAAAGAGGAACATAAACACTACTACAGTAGCTGATCCTAAGTGGCAGAAGTGTAGGATAAGAAGCCTAAGATCATTGCGTACTTCTTCTACAAGAAGTAAGCCACCTCAAGTAGGATTGCATAAAGTATCAAAAATAGCTATTTAACAGGTATATCTCATATTTATGTTTAATTTGGAATTAATTTAGCTTTAGTGCCACTTTATACATAGTAGATAGATAATTCACATAAGTGATTCAATGCGGAACTTTCAAACCCAAAGGAGGCACAACCCAGCTGAGCGATATATAGTTGCAGTTGAAGTTGTTGGAGTTTGTAGACTTAGATTAGATTCTGATTTTTTTATTTTAGATTTGGATGAGACTTTATATGTACTATCCTTTTAGGGGGAATCGTATTTCTATTTCATTGTTAGACAAATCTTATTTTACTGTCACTCTTGATAATGAAATGCTTAGTCTACTTTTTAAATCTAAAGTTGTTGGTACTAAAATTCTGATTGATAGTTATATTAATTGAAACTTCATGCTTCATATCATTAATCTTTATATGTGAATAGCTTAGGCAATAAATGAACATTAATTAAAAAATCACTAGGAAGTTTGGTGCTAGACGGAGTTTAGGCATCTTGGATTTGGTGTATACAGACATTTGTGGTCCATTTCCTACAGCTTATTGGAATGTCCACAGATACTTTCTCACTTTTATAGACCATTACTCTCGTTATGGGTACTTATACTTGATTCATGAGAAATCCTAATCACTGGATATCTTTAAAATTTATAAAACTGAAGTAAAAAATCAACAGAATAGAAAGATTAAAGCTGTTAGATCTGACCGTGGTGGTGATATTATGACAGATACAACAAATCAGATAGATGCCAAGAACTGTTTGCCAATTTTATGAAAGAGTGTGGTATTGTATCCCAGTATACCTGTGAGGGACACCTTGTCAAAATGGTATGTTGAGAGACGAAATTGCACACTAAAAGACATGATTAGGAGTATGATAGCTCACATTACTCTACCAAAGTCATTATAATGTGAAGCCTCAAAGAGGATTGTCTACCTCCTTAATAGAATACCTAGCAATATAGTAACTAAAATCCTATATGAGTTATAGACTAGGAAATCTCCCAGTATTAGACATCTCCATGTTTGGGATTGTCCAGCTAAAGCTTGGTCATATACCAAATAAGAAGAAGCTGGACTCAAGGACAGTTAGCTATTTATGTTAGGGTACTCTGAGAGGTATAGAGACTTTAATTTTTTTTACTGTCCCTCCACTAAGAACATAAAGACAGATACTGCCAAATTTTTAAGGATATTCAGAATAGTGGGAGTCAACTATATAAAAATTTCACATTTGAGGAAGAACATATTCATATACCTATGACAACTATTCCAAATGATGAAGTAGTTTTCCACTGCAGAATGAAAATACAGCTGTACTCTTACACAGTACTGATATAGTTCATCCTGAAGTAGATCCTACTGATGAGGTAGAACCTGAAAATTCTCAACCACATGTGCTTAGGAGATCAACTAGGGAGAGGAGATCTGTCATTGAAAATGAGTATATAGTTTATCTTCAAGAGCATGAGTTTGACATAGGGCTAAGGATGACCCCACATTCTTGAATAAGGCCAAACTCAGTATTCACTCCACTAAGTAGTCAAATGCCATGAAAGATGAGTTAAAATCCATGAAGGACAACGATATTTGGGATATACTAGAGTTGCCTAAAGGAAAGAAATTGATTAATTATAAATGGATATTCAAAACCAAGCGGGATTCGAAAAACTTTATTGAAAGGTCTAAGGCACGTCTTGTCGCAAAGGGATTTACTCAAACAGAGGGTATTGACTATAAGGAGACTTTCTCTCTATTTTTTCATGAAGAATTCTTTAGAATTATTATGGCACTAGCTGCTCACTTCAACATAGAGTTACACCTAATGGATGTTAAGATTACCTTCTTTAATGGTTACATTGAGGAAGAAATCTGTATGGTGCAAGCAGAAAGTTTTAAAGCAAAAAGTTCATAATATTTGGCTTGCAAATTAAAAAAAAATTCATTTATGGTCTAAAGCAAGCATCCCATCAATGGTATTTGAACTTTGATCAAGTAATATCCGATTTTGATTTTAAGGATAATGTAGTTGATCAGTGCATTTGTCATAAATTTAAAGAGAGTAAACTTATATTTCTTGTGCTATATGCGGATAACATTCTATTGGCAAGTAATGATATGCTCTTCTACTTAAGACCAAGTGTTTGCTCTCAAAGAATTTTGAAATGGAAGATCTTAGAGACGTTTCTTTTATGATAGACATCCAAATTCAACGTGACAAGATACATAGAATATTAGGTTATCACAAAAGATCTATGTTGATAAAGTGCTAGATAGATATGGCATAAAGAATTACTCTAGGAGAGATAAGTTGAGTCTACTCCAATGTCTCAAGAACGATCTACAGAAAGAGTAAATGAAAGATATTTCATATGCATCAGTAGTTGAAAGTCTGATGCATGCTCAAGTTTGTACTCGTCAAGACATATTATATACCATTGAGAAACATGGCAGGTACTTGATCAATCTTAGGATTGATCACTTGAAGACTGCCAATAAGGTAATATAATATTTACAGAATACTACATGAAATCTGATCAGTTGCAGCTGATCGGATACACAGATTCAGATTATGCTGGATGTATCGACAATAAGAAGTCCACTTTAGGTTATATTTTTTCTGAGTGTAGAAAGATGGTGAATTTAGTCGAGAGACCATTACAGCTACACTGTGACAAAGCTATAGAGCTATACTGTAATAGTGACAAGAATTCAGCAAAGTCGAAGTGTATCGACATCAAGTTTCTTGTCATAAAGGATAAAGTTTGAAATCACATTGTGTCTGTTGATAGTGTTAGTACTATTTATAACATTATAGATCCAAAAGACTTTCACCTAAAGTTTACTTAGAGTATATTGCTCATATAGGGTGGCTAGTCATGATGATATTCTGGTTTAGTAGGAGTGGATAATTTTATGTAATAGGCATTATTTATAAGTACACTTTACGTATATTTGTTGATTTTGATAAATAAAGTTATAACTGCTTTTTCCTAAAGTCTACTTTTGCGCATTTGAGTTTGTTGAATTAGCAGTTAGACTCATTGGAGTCATAAAGTTAGACTCGTTGGAGTCACAAGGCTAGACTCGTTGGAGCCATAAAGTGGAAACCAGTTGGAATTATACCTTATTTGATCAGAGGATATTTCTATGCCACACGTCCACATTTGATCTATGTCATTAAGAGTTCTAAAACTTGTGATGTGGATGGTCCTATCTCGATTATACAGAAGGTAACGATCGTCATGTTCGGTGGTAGGACACTTAATAGACCAGATTATTTTTAAACGTGTTTTATTAACGATTATAGTTTTAGTACCATAAAGTTATGTATAACATTCTTCTAGTATGAGTTGTTTGGCCCAAGTGGTAGATTGTTAGACTTATTTGGATAGAGTCTAAATTAATTTGGGCCTACAAAAGTCTAATTGAATTTATACATCCGTCACTATAAGTCTATGTTGTTGACCCAATAAAGAATTGATCAAGCCGAATGGTTTGGGTCTAGACACGTTTCATTTACACTTAGCCATGAGTATATTTAAATTAAGATGAGGGACTCATCTAATGTGTGAAACTTGTGTTATCAATCAAGGGACTAAATCTATGATGAGTTGAACTAGAGTTACTTGATGCTATATATATCATGGGTAGGATTCCCTCTCCATCATCAACAAATCTATCATGATCTAATTTCTCTCTTGGAGGCCTCTCATCTTCTCTAAGGATCAAGAAGAGAACGTGGTGGCTGGAGAGAAGAATTCCCTACCTTAACTTCGGTGTTCTCGAGATCGCACAACCTTCGATGGAACCAGGTAAGCCTAAACCCTCCTTCCCTTTAATCTTGATAAAGAGGCTTATAGTATAGAATAAAATTAGATCCTATAATATCTAGTATGATTATGATAATTAGGTATGCCACTAGTTGGTAAACTTTAATACTCATCAATATTTTCAATAATTGAGCATGACAAATATCCAAAAATGAATATAAGACAAACCTATGTTTGGATGTGACTATATATAGAATTTCTCTTGGTGTTTTTTCACTAGAGGCTAAGATAAAAATCCTAGAATCCGCTATATAGTTGCAAGAGGGGAAAGTTTAGTGAGGAATAACATGAAGAAAGAAATTTGCAAGACTTGTAAGTGCAACTCAGTGTGGAATAATTCAATTCCATTGTTTTAGACATTGTTTGGTTCTCATAGAACCATCCATATAAATAACTTGTAAATTTTATATATCTTCTAGATATCAAGAAAAAAAAACACAAAAGTTACTGGCTCGGATTCTTCAATTCAAGGAGGCCTAATAGTAACAAAGATCAGCTTCAAATATTTACTCTTATATTAGATATTGCTCATGAAGAGATATGAATTCTATTCAAGACCTTGCCATTCTATTTGGGCAAAAACTAAATCAGTGTCTATAAAACCAAAAATGTAATTTTCCAGTTTACTCACCATTATTGTTTTACTTCTGATTGTAGGTTGTGGCTCCCTTATTTGAACTATGATTATGGTCATCTTGTTTCTAGAATCAACTTAGTCACGAGCACGCCCACGACCAGCCCATAATTGCTTGGATTCACTTCAGGGAATGATGCACTCGTATTCACTTTAAGGAATGATTTTGAGCCAATTAGATGAGATTGAAATTTTTTCAACAAAAGATCATTGTTTTGCTCAGCAACTATAAGGCATAAAATTAGCGAGAATATTTCTTAAATCCTCTTTCATATATTGCTACAAGGAGCATATTGAATGCATGGAAAGTAGTAAATGCTTTGACTTTAGAATCAGTTCTCAGATGATCAAATTAGAAATCAAATAGAAAAATATATCTAAAAGTTCGAGTCTTATTAATTTAGGGTTTCAGGCTCTAAATTTATTCTCAATTTAGAGCTTTAGGTTCTATAATCATTTAAAATTTTAGATTTAAATCTTTAAGTTGTGAACTTGAAGTCCATATATGAAAAAAAGAAAAAAATTAATTAAGATTGAGAGCCAGCAAAAATAAGAGAAATGACCAACGTGCTATATACGATTATAAGTTTAGAAAAATAAGTGCTAGATTGAATGCTCCAAATAACCAACACATAATTAGTCAGATTGAAGCAAGCACGGTTAGAGCACCATAAATTAAGTTCAAATCATGTATGCATGTTCAAATAGTAGTAAGATAATTAGATCAAATAAAATAAGAAATTAGGGAGGCAATAAATAAATCAAGATCGAGACCGTTCACCTCAGCTTAAATAAGACAATAACTTTTTCATCATAATCTTCTGTCATCAAACTACTACATGTCTCAGATCTAAATTTAAACTGAATCACTTGAGGATCAAAACGAATCACTTTACTCTTGTTAAAGCTTCAAAATATCAAGATTGTCAACCAAATACAATTTAGATACATAACACTCAGAGTCAAGCATTTTGACTGTAATGCCAGAGATCACATGTTCAAGTTCTGCGACACATATACTTAAAGAAATTTTCAAGTAATATAGCTTTAACTGTAGTTCCTTGAATCATGCACTGAAAATTTCAAAAATTTTTTAAATATATAAATATAATAAATTTTAATTTGCAATATATATATATATATAAGATAAAGCTGCAAATAAAATTTATAAGTGCAAAACTATAAGATAAGTACATAAATCTAATTCTATCTTTCATAAACAAGAATGTTCATAATTCTATTATTTGATAAAGTTATGAAAACCCATTCAATTGGACACACTACATGTTGTCGTTTAAAAAATAACAATGTATTCTTATAATTTAATATACTTTAGGCATTAGTTTCTCATTAACTGAAAACTAGTAAAGTTTATTAAACAAGAAAATTATGTTAATAAAGGTTTAACATTTAGAAATAATTTTGGGTAGTAAAGTTACTATAATAGTAAATAATGATTTTGATTAAGTAAAATAGGACTAATAACTTTTAAGATAATTAAAACTAGAAACTAAAATTTTAGTTTACATAAAAGATATAAGGTTTAGAAATCAAAGTCAAAAGTAAAACGTGTTTAGCAATTAAATCATATAAATTTGTAGTAAATTAAAATATATGAATAACCAATGAATCAATTAGGAATAGAATTTTATTTGATTGAACCAATTAATTTTTCTCAAAATAAGATAAATAGGAAAATTAATTCGCATACTATCTCCACTTACATAGTTGATCGATTATTTTGTTTGCAATAGACAAATCTCACGCATCAGCAATAATACACACAATAACTAAGATTATATTTTGCACACTGACATATTATGTCCACAGAATACAATATCAATAATTTCACCTAGTGGTAACAATATGCTCATTGGCTAATCTGCACAATATATGACAATATGATAATCCCGTTTATTAGATTTGAGAATATGTCACCAGAAATTTGTGACAGTTCATATTTTTATTTTTTTCATCATGATTCATTTAATTCTATTACATATGTCTAAAAAAGTTATGAACATGGAATAACAATTCATATTAAGTTTTCTTTTATAATTTGTTGGGTATAAATCCATCTCAAATAGATCAATTTATCTATTCTATTCTTTAATATGGATCTTAGGATTTTGATTTTCCTTTCAAGTTGATTCTCAACTCCTAATGGATCATAGTCAATTATTAGATTTATCAAACCCAAGATTAACAATATGTCTGGCCACGTAAGTAAAAATCAGTTGACAGGTTTTCTATTTTGTAACGTTACATAATTATGTAAACATTTTCAGAACACTTTCCTAGACACCAATCATACTCATATTTCAAAGGAATGACTCACCTTTTCAGTTTCGTTGTTATATTGAGTTTGAGATCCTAGGAAGTCAATATCTAGTAAAGTTACATTTTAGGTTTTGAGGATGGATGTACCACTATTACAGATCAATCCTAAATTGGTCAACCAATATTTTATTTGATTTAATATTTAGACTGATCTAAGTTATTCATAATATCGGGGAAAAAACTTGATGTGTTATATATTCAATAGTTTGTCAAAATAAAAAGTTTAAGAATTCAGATTTGAGCTGTCTGATTTTAGATTAGGATATGCAGAATAAATATGTAGGGGATCTTACTTAGTTTCAATTTGGAGAAATAATATAATCTAGCTAGATAAATAACAAAATAAGATAGAATTTAATACAATAGTAGCAAGTTATTTTAAATGAACTTGAACTAATTATAACATGCAATTTAATGTAAATCACCTAGAGTAGGGTGAATAGGTGATGGTTATAGGATGATGGCAAATAATATGAAATTAAAAATAATTTCTAGCTAACTAGCAAGTAACATCTCAACACAAGTAACAATAGAACAAAAGTATAGATTGCAATATGAAATTGAATAATAAAAGTAGGCAATAGTAAAGAGTGAGTTAGAGTTAGAGAGAGTGAGAGAAAGTAATCACAAATATGGATGATTTGTTTCGAGGTTCGAGCCACTTACTCTACGTCCTTTCCTTCACTGCAGTGAAAGATTCCTACTATAACTCGATCCCGCAAGATCACTTCTCTACACGTTCTCACAAGAACGAATTGGACCCGCAAGTCCTTTCACTCGGTGCTGCAACACTTTAAACGATGAAGCCGCAAGTTCGTATTGGGGCCTCAACATCTATAACACTTCTTAATATAATAAAAGATGTGATCTTTCCTAGATCACCAAAGTGGGCTCACAGACACAATCTTATAACCAAGAATGGAACAAGTAGCTCTGAGATCAAGATGCGGAAAGCTTTGAAATCAGCGGAGTTGGAAACAAAGCAAGGAGATTTGTATTGGGCTTTGTTTTAAAAAACTTCTCTCTTGAAGTCTTTTTCTGTTAAAAAGTTTTACTGTAAATCTTAGGCAATCATTCACTCTCTTTTTTAATGGTCCACCGAGTTTCAATTTAAAGGAGATCAAGCTACCAGAGAGAAAACTCATATAACCATTTTGGATTAACCACTAATCAAAAAATAAATTATATAGTCGTTATAGACAGATGCTGCCAAAACAGGCGCGTCGGTCAACCGATCGGTCGACCATAAATGGTCATATATTTGACCGTAGGGTAGCGTCAGTCGACCAGTCAGTCGACCGAACAAAACAGAGAGCAAATAGGCTTATCGTCGGTCGAAAGGCCGGTGGACCGAGATGCACAATAATATTTGTGCACATTGATCGATGGTCCAATTGACCGACCCAAGGCAGAAAACCAGTTTTGAAATACATTTGAAATTCTATTTTATTTTTACAACATATTTTTCAACATATGAATACAAAATATAGTTTATGGGATATCATGAAGTCCAAAACTATGGATCATAGATCAACACAAAATCTAAGAGGTAGAGCTAATATTTTGTAGCAAACGAACTTTCTTTTGAATAAAAGATATTTTCCAAAAATCATTTAAGAAAAATCATTTTGTATCTATTTGAAATCATTTTCAAAACTATGAAAACAAAAATTCAGAGAATTTTATGTTTGTGTATGTGTGTCAATCGCATGAGCTAACTATATCACCTACTCTTGATTTTGACAAACTAAATTTTTACATTTAAAATACAAGAAAAATCCTTTTCTTGAAAGCTACTTCTTGCAAAATGAATCCCTTAAAGCTTGACTCTTAGTATGAGTTCTGTTCGCGATTCGAAGTTCATAAAAAACTCCATCGTTGTTGAATCACGTATAAGTTATTAAACCTAAACTTACTAGAATCTTTTTAGTAAAGTGTGTAGTGGCAAGTATAGGATTGAATTCATAGAGACTTGTTCTTGAAAATCTTAATTATTAAAAATCTAACTTTTATCTTACTCTAGTTGAGAAATCCCCTGGTTTAAGTTCGGAATTTTGTTTTTCAAAAAAAAATAAAGATCTTGTAGAAGTAAGCAAAAGAAAAATATAAATAAAGTAAAAGAAAAATAAAAATATGAAGAAAGCAAAAGAAGAAAGAAATACTAACTTTTTTCTGAAGATTTAAATAACTAAAGTGAATAAAAAAATTAAGAGATTGGTACGAAGGGAAGAGGAAGATGGATCAGTGAACTTGTTTCTTGTCATCACCTTGATATTTTTCTCCTCCAAATGATGCTAAAAATAAAAAGAACTAATAAAAGAAAAGAGAAAAAAATATGCATAAAATTAGGGATGAATTCATAGAATCAAACATAAAAAAAAGGAAAAGAATGGCATAAAAAAAAAGAAAAATTAAAGGAGACTTAGGCTGAAGTTGGTGCACAATCTTGAAGAAGAATACTGAATTTTATTCAATAATCTTTGATTACAAAACCCTCGATCTCCTCCAATCTCGCATTACAACACTCAAAACTCTCTTTTTTTGGCTTTTCAGCTCTCAGGTGTTTCTCTCTCTCTCAATGAATACAAGTATTTATGAAAAATAGGGATAAGGTAGAGCATAGGGAGATAGGAGGAGCTTACTATTTCTAAATTTAAATCTTCTCTTTATCTCTAAACTTATTTTGATTTATCTAGAATCCTGATCTGCAGCTTATTGGCATGTTAATTGCTGAGTATTACTTGTCAAATCATAGAATTCGAAATATTGATCAACAAAAGAGTTGTATCCCTTTAAATTTTCTTTATGGATCATCTTGAATCATCAGATTTGATTTTCGATAGCGAAAGTTATGATTAAAATGCTAAAATATATACAGTCTAAATCCGAATCTAAATTGTTTCATCTCACCTGTTGATCTTCTCTTTATCCATTTATCCTCAACGAAACTGATAGGTTCTTCAAAATTTTATTTTTTCTTTGAATTTTTATAGTATTATCTTACCTAGTAAATCCAACCCTCAGATAAGATAGCCTCTAAATTCTCTGAATTTGAGTCGATCCTCGTTTGATTTGAACTTTTAAATTTATTTGGATAGGATTCATACTTATCTTTGTCATACTCTGCATAAATTAGGACATTAGGACATATGAGTTTGTAAGAATTATTACAGAATGACTGTAGGAATGCTATAATAATTATGTAATATATGTGTCCAAACATACCCCCACACTTATCGTTTGCTCGTCCTCGAGCAAAACAAAACTAACCTAAGGTTTTTATTGGACCATTTTCACAGGTCACGCAATTGCACTTAGCATATGCAACAAGCTTTTAAACCTCTAAGTTACCCATAGAGGAGGAGGAGTCTCCTGAGGGTTTTCAGTGGATTACACCCACAAAATTCATAAAGAAAAGAAACAATTTGTTAGTATTTTCAAAAATGTATTTTGAAAAGAAGAGAAAATATTTGAAGTGCTTTTATAAGTATTAAGTAACTTGTAAGACATAGGAGCATTAAACTGTTCATCCCTAAACTTTACCTCTATTCAAATATTTATTATTAATTAAGGTTAGAAATAAAATTGTATTCTCATTTACTCTATTATTTTACCCTAAGTTATATGCATCTTGTGACCGTGAATATTTTAACTAAGGGTTCTTCAACTCTAACTCTTATGCCTTATTTATTTATATATTGGTGGTAATATTTCTTAACTTTCTTAGGCTTTCTAATTTACCCATGTAATGAGCCTTAGTCGGTGACTCCCAAACAGGACGATTTTAGGGCACTGGGTGAGAAAACACCCCAAGGACTTAGGACTCAAGCAAATAAGGCTACAAAACTAAGAATTTATTTGGTGATATGAACTACTTTTAGACATGAATAATCATGCTTTATGAGACACAAAAATTTAGCTTAATCAGAGAATTCTTATTATATATAAAATATTTTTTTAACCCATAAGAATCTTTATTTATTACCCGTAAGTGTGTAAGTGTATATGCATATTTCATTAAGGTAAAAACCAAGCCTAAATTACTTTTTCAATTTTTTCTTCCTATCCCTAGAAATTAAACTAATATTCTTATTTCAATCAAGTATAAGAATTCCTAATTATGATTCTCTTATTCCTTAAAATTAACTTAATTTCTTACAAAAATAAGTCAAGGTATTATTTTCCTTTTCAAGAAGTTTTTTAAGAAAATATTTTTTTATCTTTTTACAAAGAAAATGTTTTTTTTTTAGAAAACCTAAAAGAAAACTTATGCTAGAACCTTTCCCCACACTTAAACTTGACAATTTCCTTAATGTTAAAATGTATGTTCATTATGCTAGCGTTGAAAATGAGCAAAGTGAGGGGTAGATAGTACCTTAGGAGCTGCAATAAGCATATAAGTTAAGGGGTAAGAGTAAGTAAAAAGATGATGACACACCCCCAAATTTGGATAAAGGCATCTCTCTATAGAAAAGAAATAAAAATTCTAAAACGGAAAAAAATAAACTTTCTATAGAAAAACAACATCTCTGGGTTGCCTCCCAGTAGCGTTAAGTTTAACGTCTTCAGTCAGGCACAATCACATGTCACTCAACCTCTATGTATGGTCTTCCGATGTTGGACCAGAAAATTGAACAGTTTTCTTGCGTAGTGATTGAAACGGAACAATGGTGCATTTGAGAATGTTGAAATATGTGTCCAAGATTTTTCAATTTGAGTGCAAATTTTTTGAGTAATGTGGTATAGGCAGGAAATTATTTAGTCACATTTTGGAGTGGAATGTCAATTTTGATAGGTTTGATATCTTCTAGCACACTTCAGCCATCCTTGTCTTACTCTCATCCAAATGAAGGGGCTAATCTGGACATTTGGGAAAGTATTCACAGGATACATCAGATGCCTCGATGGTTGTCTTAATTTGTGATCCCGTGAAAGATTCAGAAGGAGAAACCAATTCTGTCTGGTTTTGTTGCCAAATAGTAGGCTCTAAAAGTGTGTCCATTTTGAAATCGTCTACTTGACCTCCTTTTCGTCTGTTTTATTGACTTGAACCCATTTTTCAAAAGATTGATTATTAGATGGCTCATCAAAAGTGAAGATACTCAAATTAAATTTTCTTTTTTTAAAGGAAAATTTAGACTTGAGCTCCTCAACACATGTCTTCTTAGAACACTCATGCTTAAACAATTCTTCAAGAAACATAGGCTCATCATCCATGCATATATCCTCAACATTATGATCAACATGCTTCAAAGAAGTTATGTGCATTACCAAATTATCCTTAACAAATTCATCCAAAAAATATTCAATCATCATCAAAGAATTGTTCAATTAGTGGCTCATGGCAAGACGGGGGGTGTCAAGCTCATGGATATCTCTGGCGTCCTATTCAAACACTTTAATTTGATTTAAGTGAAATTATGAGGGAACTGATTTCAGATTTGAGTCAACATGTGGTGTGGACTCTTGTGGTATGTCCAATTGGTTCACTTGATAACACTGATGGAACTCTTTAGTTTGATCTGGAATTGGCATTTAAGCGAGTTGATTGAGATAACTCGTTATTTCATTAAATTGCATATCTCTGCAAGCACTTATCTCAATTAGCTTTTGATTAAGTTGATTGTTTTGCAATATACATTATTGCATGATTTCTATATTTTTCTCTAATGTGCTCTGCAAATCCTCATTCTTATTATCAAATCCCCAAGATGGAAGTGATGGTTCAGTATAGGACCAATTTGATTGATATGATTGATCCCATGAATATTGAGGACAATTCTAACCTTCAGATTGAAGTTTGATGGATAGGGTTCGTTCGTATGTCCTTGAATTGTGTCGAATTGGTTTAACCTAGTCCTAACGAATACCTTATTGAAGGATACTGTTCTGAAGGATGAGATGAATCATAGCAGTGATGATACCACATGGGAGGATGAGATGAATAAAATGAACTAGTGGGTTGGTTGTGTTGGCTCAGAGGCCCTTCACTCTAGTTTTGATGATGATTAACTCATATAGTTATTGTTTACTAATAATCTTGTGATATTTAGTTTCAGATATTTGATCAAGATATTAGTAGGTGATTAGCTTCAATAAAAGTATTTTAGAGCTTTCACATGTTGATTCAAGAACTCACGCGTCATGATCGCATCTAGTACTCAGTTGGAGTCAAGCTCGTTGGAACGTGTTTGGATCGAGTCAACTTGGAGACGGAGTTCTACAAGAAGACATCAGTTTATTTAGTTTAAGATTGTATTTAGATCATTGTAAAGATTAGATAGTGTTGATATGCTCAAGTTCACAATACATGCACAAGTTTAAAGTTTCATGTTTTGGTTTTTCGGTTTAACCGATCTTAGTTTTCATGCCAAAAACATAGATATAAATATTTACATGTATATTGAATTCTATCCATATACAACATGCTTAAAAGTTGTTTCAATATTATGTTTTTGTATTTACATGAGTTTTGGAAAAATCGGATTTTCATTTCAAAAATCCTAGTCTTGAAAAATATAGTTTTTGGTTTAAGGCAAATTTTCAGTTTAAAATATGTGTTGAATTTTTGTCACACATATTTGTATTTCAAAGATCTAATAAGAACTGATTTTTGTGAAATTTATTTGTTTTTATGTGATTTAATTAAAGATAAAAATCTAAGTTTTAAATCCTATAAATGGCTGGACTGGCTATCTGCCGGTCGACCGGGCCGGTCGACCGAGGCAGAAGTCGGTCGACCGGTCTGGTTGACCGACGTGCACAGACGTGCATGCAGCCAGGCTGGTGGGTCGGTCGACCGCCAGAGAGCAGAAGCTCTCTGGAAAAGGCCCTGGTCGACCGACCGGTCGACCGGCAGAGAGTTCTGCTCTCTGTATTTAGCTCCGGTCGACCGAGCGGTCGACCGGCCAGAGAGCCGTTGCTCTGTGGTTCTTGTCCCGGTCGATCGGGCGGTCAACCGGAGACACAATGGTCAGAAATCTGACCGGTCGACCGGGCGGTCGACCGGAAGGGCAATTTTGCCCTTTACATGCTGCCAACGGGTAGATTGTTATGGGGATAAAAATATCCCATATTTGAGCTGGTTTTTAAAAAAAGAATTTTAAGAGCAAAATTTTCATCTTCTTAAGTGTTTTAATAGCAAGTTTTAAAATAGTTTTCATTCTTCATTTGTTTTAAAGTGTTGAAAAATTAAAAAAAAATAGAGTATTTGGGAATTGATTTTTGATCTTTATTTCAACATCTATCTTGTTATTTTCCAAAGTATTTTTCTTTGTTGTTTTCATTTCCAAACACTTTATTTTCTCACACTTGAGCTTATCTTTCTATCCTATCTATTAGGATCTATTTTGTGAGAAAATTGGTTTGTGGTTGAGAGAGACCACCAAGTGTTATAACCCTCCTTTATTTGTGATATCCCTCCAGTGAGAGGTGATTGTGTTGTTATCCCTTTTTTGTAGAGGTGATTGTGGAGGTTGTGGTGGAACCCCTCAAGTGTGAGGTGATTGTGATTGTTTGGTTTTGAGCCTAATCCCTCTAGAGAGAGATTGATTATTGTTTGGCTAAGTGCCTATCCCTTTAAGTGTAGAGGTGATTTGAGTTGTGCCTTACCTCTAGTGAGAGGTTGTATTAGTTGAGAGAGGAGTTGTGTACTCCCGATTTGTATTTACCCAAATCCTCAGTGGAGGTTCCCTATGTAGTAAGTCCTGTTTCGACGAGTTAGTGAAAATCCTTCTGTGTGAAGACGGGGACGTAGAGTTGAGTGCTCGAACCTCGAAACATATCATTGTGTTTGCGTTTGATCCACTTTCTCTAACTCTCTCTTACATTGTGCATTGATCATATTGTTTATATCATATACATGCTTGGTTTGATTGTGTGCCCATACTTATGTTCAACAAAGAGAACTTTACATAGCATCTTAACTCTTATTTAGAGGAATTTAGAGGAGATAGTCCATAGTCCTTCACTGGGAATTCAGCTACACTCTTTGGTTACACTAAGTGTATTGCAATTAGTTTTTATATTCCACATTATTTGTCATTAGATTAGCCTTACACCTATTCACCCCCCTCTAGGTGTATTTCAATTGGTATCAGAGCGCACGCTTATGATATTAGGTTTAGCCACCTAGGAGTGAGATCTTGGTTTGCTAATCTAGTGTTGCCTTTGCACATACTTATTTACACACACTCATGGACTTCGTGACTCCTCCCATGTTTGATACTTTCAACATTATTGTTTGGAAAGCTAGGATGTCCATGTACCTAAGAACCCTAGGCTTGCATGTTTTCCTTACCGCTAACAAGAAATCCTCTTGGTTATAGCAAGCATATAGAGGCCAATGCTCAAGCTCTAATGGCACTTAGGAGCACACTTAACAAAGAATATTTTTGTTTAGTTTCTCATTGTGATTCCGCCTTTGCAGTGTGGAACACGTTGACCTCTCCCGCGCTCCAAAAGACGAATCATGTGGAGATGGAATTTAGTGGAGGAGAATCCGAACAACATTGCTATATGGTCCAAGGGAATGACTCCCTTGAGGTACACTCGGAAACTCAACTAGATGATTGTGCTAGTTCTTTCGGCGATAATCATATTGATGCCGATGCATTAAATGAAGAACTTTTTATTGTATGCGAAAAATTACTTGAAAAATATAAAGGTTTGAAAAAGAAATGTTTTGGACTTAACAAAGAAAATGAGAATTTGGTTTCACAACTTGATGTATCTTTGCAAGAGAAGATTGAGATTTCAAATGAAAGGGACTCATTGAAATCTCAACTTGAACTTGCCCTAAATGAAAATAAAATTTTAAAAAACAAAAATGATTGTGAAATTGTTTTGAAGAAAAATGATGTTATATCTTCAAAACTTGATTTTGTCTTAAAAGAAAATGATTTTTTGAAAAACAAAATTATTTCTATTTCAAATGAATTGAATTTGGTTTCTAAGAAAAACACTTCTTTGAAAAATGATTTAGATACTTATGTTTGCCATGCTAGTGTAGCTTCATCATCTAGCTTACCTATTGCATACTCCATTCTATCTTTAAGTATTAAAAATGATATTTGTGTTTTGAAGAAAAGTGTTGAATTTTTAGGCTCCATTTTGAGCCAATTTGTCATAAACCACACACGGTTGGAATCCATGTTTCAAAAGAAACAAGTTTCAAATACGAATGCACACAAACCACAGCATACACATGCTCCTCACGTTCACACTCATAACACTTTGTATGCTCATGTGTACATTTATACACATTGTGGACGTAAGGGCCACCTTGCTAAGTTTTGTTATGATAGAGTACATGATGAAAATTTAGCAAATAAGTTTGTTTGAGTTAGGAAAGGAGCTAACCCCCATGGACCCAAAAGAGTATGGGTACCAAAAGCCACTCCTATTTTTGATGTAGGTGTAGGTTCTCACTTGACGTGAGAGTGATGGTGCCTTGAGGTGGATGCGTTCCAAGCTTAATGGTGACTATTTTGGATGCATCACTTTCAATGGGAGTTTGGTGGGAGGACCACCTTGGTTTGAGCCTAGAGATTTGCCCTCATGGTTTTAGTAACGATCTCTAACTCACATTTATGTTTACACGCTTTCATGTAATGATTTTTAGCATGTCATGCTTTAATGCTTATTATGTTAAATGTCATGTCAATTAGACTTGTGATATACATGTATAGTATTTGAGATACATCCATATTCATATGGACCCACATCTTTGTTCTCATTATAGTTTAGCTATTATGTATATCAAAGCTCTAATAACATGTGCATTTACCTAATGATCATATTAGTTTATATTTTATTTTTATGCTTCATGATTTGATTACATGTTTAGATATAATTTTTCATTAAAACTTGTGCATATGCTTGTACAACTAGTGAGCCACAAAATGATTATTATATGTTTGTGCTTGATTGCTCATTTGTATTCATTAGATGTACTAATATAGCCTACTTTTGATGATTCATGCATTTTGACTTGTATTCTCTATTTTTGGACATATTTTTCATGATGATATGTGTTTAATTTCATGTATATGTTAATTTTGTCAAAACTATTTGATATACATGCATAACCTTGAGTCATTTGCATTTTATGCAAAATCCTTGGTGGACACATTTGTGTTTGGATATGTATGTATACTTCTTGTTTAGTTAAAACATACATATACCTTGAAGTAGATTTGGTTTTGACGATTTTTATAAAAGAATTTCATAATGAGCTTAATTGCCTATTTCTATGACTATGTCTTTCACTTAATAATTGTACACTCACATCATTCTTGTTTTCTCATGACTTTGTTTTCATGAGTCTTATATGTGTTTTATATATTTTTGAGTGTCATTGGTTGAGTGATTTTCATGTTTCATAGATATGTTATTGTTTTATTCTTTTCTTGAAGGATTTTGTACTAGTTTTCAAGTTTTTCATAAAGCTAGTTCGTATTCTTCATTTTGATAGAGTTTTCATATATGCTAAACTTATTTTCAAACTTATTTTTGAAAACCCCTACCCATCGATGGGTGGTTGGATGAGCGACCATGCCTTGTATGCTCAAATTGAAAATCATTTTAACATGTGCATGAAAGGGAGGTCATTATCAGTTACACATTTGATTCTTATTGTGTTTTCAATTGGTATCACAATTGATATTTATTTTGTATACTTATATTTGTTTCTATATATGTATGTTTCAACTTCAAATAGTATCAATTTCGATTAGAATTTAATTTTTCATACATATATATATATATATATGTGTTGTAATTGTGCTTACTATATCGTTATATCTTTGAGCACAAATTATGCTATGCTAAGCATGATTTAATCCTTAATGATAATTATTTTTTAATTGGTATCTTATACAAGCTTATGCATCATTTTCATTAGTATTTCATAAAGGGGGAGAAAAATTCATGTTTTACCTTTTAATCGGTTTTGTTTACAATTAGTATCTCATTCCTACTCTTTATGTTGAAAAATTGATATCTTTGTTTTCATTTGGTTTCCTATGCTACTAAATGAAAATTATTTTCAATTGGCATTTGTCTCATTTTCAATATTGATATCAAGAATATTAAATTGATATTATTCTCTATTTGGTATCTTTATTGTAAAATGATTTTAGTGTTTAACTAAAAAGATTGGTTTATGTTTTTCAATTGGTATTAAAAGTGTAAATTTTTTTTCTATTGGTACTAATTTTTACAATTGGTATCAAGATTTCCTATATGTTTATATCTTTCAATTGATATCAAAATTTTTGTTGGTTTCTTCAAAATATTTTGTTTATTTTCAATTGGTATCATAAATTGGTATCATGATGTTTCGATGTGTACCTTCATACTAAATTGATATATATTTTCAATTGGTTTCATAATGTTTTGATTTGTATTGCTTATATGCAAGGGAAGCTTAATATCTTTTCTATATATATATTCATGTTGAGTGTATCTCATATTGAGGAGTTTGACCACTCTTCTTTATGTCCTACACATGTGCAGAGGGAGCTCCACATCTCCTTTTATATATTGCATATTATGCTTTATGTGGTTAGAGTTTAGTCATCTCTTTTCATATAAATGCATGTATGCAGGGGGAATTAACTTCACGTCTCTCTTCTTCATGAATGTATGTAGCATATATACCTTATTGTTTGATTTATGCAAAAAGGCAGAAAAATATTATTTATGTCCTTTATTGTTTGTACATTTTTGTCGATGAATTGACAAAAAGGGGGGAGAGATATTTTGGAGTTTGATATATATATGTTTGTTTATATGTTGTTTATATGCATGTTTGTTTAAATTTGTTATCTTTTATCATTGGTATTAAAAGCATCTTCTATTGGTATTGGTATCAAAGAGAATGTTTGTTATTTTGTTGGTATCAAGAGTTTTTGTTGGTATTAAGAGCAACATTTTTTTTGGAACAGGTTTATTTGAAAATTGATATCAAGAGCATGTTTATTTTATTGGTATCAAATATCTGTTTATGCATATCTATATTAAGCATTCATTACATATTTTTATTGTTTATTGCTATGCATGAGTTAAGGAGCTTCCATGAAGCTTAACTTTAATCCATGAGTTTTGTCATAATCAAAAAGAGGGAGATTATTGGCCCAGAGGCCCTTCACTCTAGTTTTGATGATGATTAAATCATGTAGTTATTGTTTACTAAAAATCTTGTGATATTTAGTTTCAGATATTTGATCAAGATATTAGTAGGTGATTAGCTTCAACAAAACTATTTTGGAGCTTTCACATGTTGATTCAAGAGCTCGCGCGTTATGATCGCATCTAGTACTCGGTTGGAGTCAAGCTCGTTGGATCGTGTTTGGATCGAGTCAACATGGAGACGGAGTTCTACAAGAAGACATCGGTTTGTTTAGTTTAAGATTGTGTTTAGATCATTGTAAAGATTAGATAGTGTTGATATGTACAAGTTTAAAGTTTCATGCTTTGGTTTTTTGGTTTAACCGATCTTGGTTTTCATGTCAAAAACATAGATATAAATATTTACATGTATATTGGATTCTATCCTTATACAACATGCTTAAAAATTGTTTCAATCTCATGTTTTTGTATTTACATGAGTTTTGGAAAAATCGGATTTCCATTTCAAAAATCCTTGTTTTGGAAAATACAGTTTTTGGTTTAAAGCAAATTTTTAAGTACACAAAAATTGTTCAAATTGTTTAAAATATGTGTTGAATTTTTGTCACACATATTTCTATTTCAAAGATCTAATAAGAACTAATTTTTGTGAAATTTATGTATTTTTATGAGATTTAATTAAAGATAAAAATTCAAGTTTTTAAATCCTAATGGCTGGACTGGCTGTCTGCCGGTCGACCAGGCTAGTCGACCGAGGCAAAAGTCGGTCGACCGGTCTGGTCGACTGACGTGCACAGACGCGCACGCAGCCAGGCTGGTGGGTCGGTCGACCGGGTCGGTCGACCGCCAGAGAACTTCTGCTCTCTGGAAAAGTCCTCGGTCGACCGACCGGTCAACCGGCAGAGAGTTCTGCTCTCTATATCCAGCTCCAGTCGACCGAGCGGTCGACCGGCCAGAGAGCCGTTACTCTCTGGTTCCAGTGCTCGATCGACCGGCCAGAGAGCCGTTGCTCTCTGGTTCAGTCCCGGTCGATCGGGCAGTCGACCGGAAGGGCAATTTTGCCCTTTGCCTGCTACCAACGGGCAGATTGTTATGAGGCTATAAATACCCCATATTTGAGCTGATTTTTAAAAAAGAATTTTAAGAGCAAAAATTTTCATCTTCTTAAGTGTTTTAATAGCAAGTTTTAAAAGAGTTTTTGGGTTTAAAAGATTAATCTTCATTTGTTTTATAGCGTTGGAAAAATCAAAGAAAATAGAGTATTTGGGAATTGGTTTTTGATCTTTATTTCAACATCTATCTTGTGATTTTTTCAAGTGTTTTTCTTTGTTTTTTCATTTCCAAACACTTTGTTTTCTCACACTTGAGCTTATCTATCTATCCTACCATTTGGATCTATTTTGTGGGAAAATTGGTTTGTGGTTGAGAGAGACCACCAAGTGTTGTAACCCTCCTTTATTTGTGATATCCCTCTAGTGAGAGGTGACTGTGTTGTTATCCCTCTTGTGTAGAGGTGATTGTGGAGGTTATGCTAGAATCCCTCAAGTGTGAGGTGATTGTGGTTGTTTGGCTTTGAGCCTAATCCCTCCAGAGAGAGGTTGATTGTTCTTTGGCTAAGTACCTATCCCTCTAAGTGGAGAGGTGATTTGAGTTGTGCCTTGCCTCTAGTGAGAGGTTGTATTGGTTGAGAGAGGAGTTGTGTATTCTCGGTTTATATTTACCCAAATCCTCAGTGGAGGTTCCCTACGTGGGAAGTGCTTTGTGGACGAGTTAGTGGAAATCCTTTTGTGTGAAGGCGGGGACATAGAGCTGAGTGCTCGAACCTTAAAACATATTCTTGTGTTTGCGTTTGATCCATTTTCTCTAACTCTCTCTCTTACATTATGCATTGATCATATTGGTCATATCATATACATGCTTGGTTTAATTGTGTGCCCATACTTGTGTTCAACTAAGAGAGTTTTACATAGCACCTCAACTCTTATTTAGAGGAATTTAGAGGAGATAGTCCAGAGCCCTTCACCGGGAATCGGCTACATTCTTTGGTTACACTAAGTGTGTTGCAATTAGTTTTTATATTCCGCATTTTTTGTCATTAGATTAGCCTTACACCTATTCACCCCCTCTAGGTGTATTTAAGGTTGTAGCCATGAAAGCTCAGAGGTGAGCATGGTGGATGAGAATAAGGAAATGATCTATCATGATAATAGTTGTAAACATCTTGATTTGGATAGGCCATGGGGGAAAAGAATTTCAAAATGATAGAAGGGTAGAGGGATGGATGAAAATTGATTTTTTAAACTTATTATTTCTTTTCTTATTTTTGTTGCACAGACAGATGACTCAACCAATCAATTGCAATTAAGTGTTTTCTTTATCTTGGATTTAATTTAAAGGTAATCAGCTTTTTTTTCAACCACTAATTTTAAGATAATAGAATTCTCCTGGTTAGGCAGCTCCTAACTGGGTTGGAAGGATTGTGGGTTTACAGGTCAAACCTATTAAACAAGCGATTCGGCTCTCCCTCTAGGCTGGTCGCTTTCTAAATTCAGCCACCTTTTCTTAGATAAGGAAGTTCCTCAGTCCGTCTTCCAAGTCAGGCACCATCGCAATGACTAAGTCACCTTTTTTAGATAAGAAAGTCCTCTTTCGTGATCTTGAAAGTGTTCACCGGAGTTTTCCCACAACACTTCCACTTAAATGAGGTCGAAATCCTATTGGCTGAGTTCTAATTGATTTTAAATTAGTTCAAAATTGGAAAAAAACTTATATGCGGTGTGATTTTTGAGCCAAGGAATGGGTGATGAAATCCCGACCTTATGTGAAGGGAGACGGCTCTTAAGATCTTTTTATGCAAATATGTACTAATGCTGCAAAAAATTCAATCAATAAGCACCTCCAAAACCCCATTGACAAGAGATTCGTGGGTAGAGTTTGAAAATACAAACCTTTCTAGCTACTCTAAAGCAAGCAAATTTTATTTTTTTATTTTAGTTTAGCAAAGCAATATGTCATAAGTAAGCAAGCTTCTTCTTGTTTGCAAGTCTTCCTTGTTCATGCAATATCCCTGCAAAATAAAATTTGAATTCAAATCTTATGGATGGAAAGAAAATTAATAAAAAGGAAAACAATGTTGAATTTTTTTTTAAAGATTTAATTTCTGAATTTTTTAATTTTGAAATTATTTTTTTATTTTTTAATATTAAACTTGAAAAATATTAGATGTTGATTTTCAAAACCAAAAATTTTCACAAGTCCCTGGCAACGGTGCCAAAACCTGTTCGCGATTCAAAATTCATGAAAAACTCCATCGTTATTGAATCACAATAAGTTTTTACTTAAACTTGTTAGAATCTTTTTAGCAAAGTGTGTAGTGGTAAGTATAAGATCGATCCACAGAGACTTATTTTGAAAATCTTAATTATTAAAAATCTAATTTTTATCTTAGTCTAGTTGAGAAACCCCTTAGATGAAGGTTGGAGTTTTATTTTTTAAAAAAATAAAGATCCTGTAGAAAAGCAAAAGAAAAATAAAAATATGAATAAAGTAAAAAATAAAATATGAATGAAGTAAAAAAATAAAAATATGAAGAAAGCAAAAGAAAAAAGAAATACTAACCTTTTTGTGAAGATTTGAATAATTAAAGTGAATAAAAAGAATTTAAGAGATTAGAACAAAGGGAAGAGAAAGATGAATCGGTGAACTTATTTCTTATGTCGTCTTGATGTTTTCCTCCTCCAAACGATGCTAAAGCTAAAAAGCACTAATAGAAGAAAAGAGAAAAAATTATGCATAAGATTAGGGATGAATTCATAGAATCAAACTTAAAAAAAAAAAAGAAAAGAATTGCATAAAAAATAAAGAAAAATTAAAGGGCACTTAGGCTGAAGATGGTGCACAATTTTGAAGAAGAATCCTGAATTTTATTCAATAATCTTTGATTACAAAACTCTCGATCTCCTCCAATCTCGCATTTTGATGCTCAAAACTCTTCTTTTTTTATCTTTTCTGCTCTCTGGTGTTTCTTTCTCTAATGAATACATGTATTTATAGGAAAATAGGGATAAATGAGAGCGTAGGGAGATAGGAGGAGTTGGTTATTTCTGAATATAAATCTTTTCTCATCTTCAAATTTAATTTGATTTATCCAGAATTCTGATCTGCAGTTTATTGGCATGTTGATTGCTGAATGTTACTTATCAGATTATACAATTCAAAACAGTAATCAAGAGAAAAGTTGTAGCCTTTTAAATCTTCTTTCTAGATCATTTTGAATTTTTAGATTTGAATTTTGATAGCGAAAGTTATGATTAAAATGTTAAAATGTATCTAGTCTGAATCGAATCTAAATCGCTTCATCTCATCCGTTGATCTTCTCTCTATCCATTTAATCTCAGCGAAATTGATAGGGTCTTCAAAAATTCATTTTTTCTTTGAATTTTTATAGTATTATCTTATCTGGTAAATTCAACTCTCAGATAAGATAGCTTCTAGATTCATTGAATTTGAGTCGATCCCTGTTTGATTTGAACTTTTAAATTTATTTGGATAAGATTCATACTTATCTTCTCTTTGTCATACTCTGCACGAATTATGACATTAGGAATATGAGTTTGTAAGAATTATTATAGAATGAATATAGGAATGCTATAATAATTATGCAATATATGTGTTCAAACGAATTCCACAACTCAATCTTGGGTGCTTGGCTCTAGCATCACCATCTTGAGGGCTTCACAAACTTGTGAGTCTTTATAGAGAAGCTAAATACATTATGAAATCAATCTTGTTTCCTGAAACTTATATAGATTGAAAATGTTAATATAAATAACTACATGGGATTATCATTATCAAAACTAGGACAAATGACTTTTGGGCTAATAATCTCTCTCTTTTTGATGATGACCAAACACATGGAGTAATTTTAAATAAATTGGGAAGAAGCTTCAAGTGAAGCTCCCCTAAACATATGCATCAAGAAAATGTGACATGCAAGTATAAAGCATCAATTTAAACATAGGAATAAGATATTCAATTATGTGACTTTATTATCAATTTAAAGCATAGGATTGTGGTATTCAACATATGAACTCTATGCAACACATTTTTGCATAATAAAATATGAATAGTAAAAGCATATGCATAAACGTTTTCCTCCATCCATCCAAAACCAGCAATCTCCAAAAAAATAACCATCATAATGAGCAACAATAGTGCCAAGGTTGTTCATATAGAAAATACTTGAAGTACGTATCCAATATAAAAACAAACTACATGAAGTGTCCAACAAAACACATGAAATATCCAACACAAAAATAGAACACATGAAATATCCAATATTAAAATAACTACTATTTTTAGTACTTCTCCCCCCTTTTGTCACTCATCAGTACTCAAGCATCTTCTTCTTCTTCCTCATCAATATCGTCAGTGAGATCTACAAATGGGCAATAAGCTACGGAGGGATCTCGAGGAGCAATCCAAGGATCAAATGGAGCACTAGTCAGAGAAAGAGGCTGACCATTGTTGACATTCTAAAAAGATAAAACTCTCACATTTATCTTCAACCGATCTGAGCAACGTCTAACTTATTGACATTTACAAAAGATAGGTCAAAGATAAGCTGATGATCGGGATAAGACAGCGACTTAGATTTTACTGATCCAGTAAAGCAGACAGTAAGTCAAAATTATCTTTGAAGAGATCTAAGCAGGTCTAAGATGCTAAGTTAGCTCAAAATTAGACTTGCATGAACCGAAGGGGATAGCCTCGCCTGAGAACTTAAGTTTGTCTGGCTCACTTTAAAGCTCTTCATATCTCCATGTAGAGCTAACTAACAGCTTAACCTGAAGCTCTCTTGGTAGCTTCGCTATGAGGCTAACTATTAGCTTCGCTCCAAGCCACCCATTTAACCCTGCCAGAGGCTGATCAAGAGCTTCACGCTAGAAGCTTTATCCCTACCTTCGCTAGAAGGAAGAAATGGTTTAGCAACACTATAAGCTGAGTCTTAGCTTCGCATGAGGCTACGAAGGTAACTTCGCCTGAAGCTATAAGCTAAGAATTAGCTTCGCATGAGGCTACGAAGGTAACTTCGCCTGAAGTTATGAGCTGAGTCATAGCTTCACACGATTTAGCTCCAGAGCGAACTTTACAAGGTCATCAATTGACCGTTTCCCACTGGTGATTAATGGGTGAACCCCACTAATTTAGTGGGATTAATGTCACTTTAAGTGGGTGGCTACACTCACCCACTTCGTCCCACATTATGTGGAGACAATTAAGCCACAACGACAGGGAGGAGTTTGCACGAACTCTCTAGCCTCACCGGAAGCTCGCAAGTAGATTCACTGCAAGGTCATTTGGAGCCTCATGCGAAGCTAAAGACGATTCAGTCTTGCTGAATTCAAGGGGGCGCTTATACCCCATTTTGGCTATAAATAGTCCCTTGCTGAGCCAAGGACAGGGGATAACGGGCTAGAGAGAGGATTGGCTATAAATTCAAAAAGAAATTCTTAACAAAAGGGTTCTCTCGTTCTCCAGCTTCCAAAATCTTTGATTTTCAGAGCCAAGAGAGAAGAAAATCTCATTAGGAGGCAGTGTGACCGTCTGATCGATTGCATCGTCAAAGGGATAAAGTTATCGCTCGCCGATCAGATTCCTACCGGCATATTTTTTCAGAAATCTCAGAGGAGATCTACTTGTAATTTTCTTTTTAATTACTTGTAATTATGCTCCTCAATTCTTTTTTTAAGTTTTCCCATGAAGAGCAATTTTCAATGGAAAATAAGATGGTGACACCGCTAGGGAACAAGGCTTTCTTTCACAATAAAGAGATAATGTCATAATACAATGGTCAGAATCCTAAGCCCTTCGTCGTCGAAAACTTGGTCATTCACTTTGACCAAGAAAAATTCGAAGAACTACTCTCTGGGGGTAGCCCAGTGATCCACACGCGAAAGCAAAGGAAGGTTACTGTGGCCAAAGCTTTAGTGGCTATAGAATAGAAACCGGCCTTAACCGGGTGAGCAACTGGACAAACCTCATCCCAGCTCCTCTCAGCCTCAACCGAGGCTAAAAGTGCCTCACATGAGGCTAGACAGGTTCCTTGAGAACCTAAAACTTTACTTTCCAAGCAGGTCTGGAGGGCGAAGCTAAAAGCTCCATGCGAAGTTTCAGGCGAAGTTTCAGCACAATTTTGCCTATCACGCGAAGATAAAGGCAAAATGTCTACATAGTTTGGCAGCATTGCCAATATTAGCCTCGAGGCTAAGTTGGTATCTCTGTCTTCACCCAATCTGGAAGCATTGGCCCCTAGTACCAACCTTACCCCTACGAATGAAGTTACTGATGGTGTGGCTAACACAGTGCCAGTACCTAAGGGTACTAACAAAGTTCTCAGCCGCGAGGCTGGAACTGAAGCACTCTGCAGTGCTAAGTACCTTCGCAGTAAGGCAAAGAGCAAAGCACCACAGCGTACTAAAAGCGAAATCACTATGACTTCGCTTCCAAAATTTTCTGGTGCTAAGCTAATGTCTTGTGCCAGAGCTACATGTTTAACTTCGCCAAGCGAAGTTAATATAACTGATAAGGTGATTTTCAAATTATCTACAAATAGAAACCTCAAGGCTAGGGGTCTCCAGCCTGAACAACCTCTTCAAGTATCCAAGCAAGATCGTGTGTGAGCTTGGTTAACACCGATCTACGAGAGTTCCTAACTAACAAGCAGAAGTTAGAACTACTCTATACTTCTCTTTCTTATTGTGAACAAGTGGGATGTCAGTTGGTGACGGTCCATTCAGTCCATTGCCAAGTAGGACCAGTGCTCGCCACTCTTCCAGTCTGACAGTCAGTTTTCGATCGACTATCAATTCGAGCCCCTGTCAAGCATCACAAAAAGAGCAAATCGCGAAACCTACTAGATGTACCCTCTGCATCCGTCAACACAATAGGAAGGGGACTGGGACCGCTCAGGGGCAGACGAGGGCGACGTGATGCTAATTCCCCTTCGTTCAGTTCTCCAGACGCGGACTATAGCCTTGACTTAGGGCAAGTCTTGGTAGGAGAGGAAGGTGTGTTTTGAAGCACCAGATCTAGAGTGGTAATGCCATACAACTATGAGCAGCCATCCTCTTCAACTGGAGTGATATCACCTGAACCATTAAAAAGTTTATTCCAATGGTCCGATGATGAAGGAGAAGCTAGTGGATATGCCTCTTCAGCAACGGTCAGCTCGGTACAAACGGGCAGAGTATTGGTGCATATGGCTGATAACGATAATGATAACCTCCGCCGACGGATGGAAGCCCAAGAGCAGACCTCCAAGGCACAGCAAGAAGACTTGGACAACATCTAACAAATGCTCGCTCAACTCCTCACCAACCGAAATAATAATGATGCGGAAAGCAGTTATAATGAGAAGGAGCATAATGGTGATGAGCCACCTAAGACTGAAAAGTCAAAGGAAAGCTCTTCCATCGATGTTGAAGTTCTTAAAGGCATCCAAGCTCAGATCACATCCCTAGCTTAGAGGGATGAATTAAGGAAGGTAGGCATGACTCGTCCTTATCTACTTAAATGGGACTCAGTGCCATATCCTCCAAAGTTTAAACCGCCTACATTACATACATATGATGGTAAAAGCTCATCAAACTAGTATATCTATTACTTTCGGTTTCAGACTGGTAATGTTATAGATAACAATGCTATTATGGCCAAACTGTTTATTGGTATTCTCAAAGGAATAGATTTCGACTGGTTCAGAAGCGTTCCACTAGGCTCTATCAACTCCTAGATCGATTTAGAGACTTGATTCCTCTCTCATTTTTACTAGGATGATACTGAGGTTACCATGGACAAACTTCTCTCCACTGTGCCGAAAAAAGGAGAGTCCGTCTGGGATTATATTGAACGTTTCAGAAACTTATCTCTGATATTCCGGCAGGGATGCCATTGCCTATGTTGTTGCAAACATATAGGCATAACTTTCTGGACCAAGTGGAGATTCGTATGGGAGCTGTCAAAGCCCATATTGGAAAGAACTAGTTAAGCAAGTTGAAATAGCCGAGAAGTCGGCTAAAAGTTTGAACCATCTATCCCAAAAAGAAATGGGTATGAAAATAAAGGACGCGGTGAGATGACACAATCTTCCCAATCCAAAGGGAAGGAGACTATGTCGAGTTGTCAGGGGATGCTCCTCCGAAGACCAAGAAGAGTGGTGTCAATAATCAGGAGTTTAAGTTTACTCTGAATACTACTCCTTCAAAGATATGCAAGTGGTTACAATATTCCATTTGCTCCAAACGGGAAATAAGTTGAAGCTGCCAGAGGCTCGACGCCCTAACGAAGTGGGACGCACAAACGATCCCATTGTCTTTTCCATAGGATGGTTCACCATCCTACTAACAAGTGCTTTGTCCTTAAGGACAAAATTCAGGCTTTAGTCGACGCCAGGTTTCTAACTTTAAAGTCAGAATAAAAGAAAGTTACCGCAAATATTGTGACTCTCGAATTCAGCACTATGCCAAAGGTCACAGTCCCTGATGGGTCTTTTTCAAACCTTAAGGCACGGTTAGGGATAAATAATCCTTCAGCTAAACAGCAAAAGACTAAAGGTCTTGTTCCCTTGACATTGAAGGCTGGGGAAATCATGTGGGTGCACCCAGACCTTGTCCAAGACAAACATAGGGATTCAAAGAAATCCAAGTCAAAGAGGAGATCCTGCAACGTTGTCTCTGTCTTGCCGGATGATGACAATGTAACGATAGCTTCTCTTAGCGATTCTGAAAATGAGAGGCAAGCTTTCATGGTTCAGGCTGATGTATCCTAGCCAACATGCACTCGATCGGGAAAATTATACTTGAAATAGTATGACAAAACTACTGACGAACACAACAGCAAACGACGTCAGTAGAAGTATCTGTTCCAGCTTCAGTCCCGACATCAGGAAAGGAAAAGCAGAAAGAAATCTGATTTAACCACGTCTTGAAGAACCTTCAGGCTGGGGACTTAATGTTCCTTTCCGTTTTGACATATTGAAACAACTGGCCAATATTCCAGCTTGTATCACCATATAAGAGCCGCTTCATCTCTCAAAAGAGACAAGAGAAGCACTCAGGGATGCACTGGCTAATTCAGAATTATTTCTGACATATATGCCAGAAACCCCTAAAGATGACACTCAATCCTTGTGTTCTGAATGTCATCATGTACAGTCAAAAGTACCTGCTATCACTTTCACAGCTGAGGACATGCTCCTCAAGGACAATAAATACGATCGACCTTTGTACTATACTGGATACATAGCTCGACGTGTATTGAAAGGATATAGGTTGATCCAGGGTCTGCACTCAGCATTTTTCGCAAAAGGCTCCTCTACTTCCTTGGGATACCGCTTTATTGGTGTCTGCAATGACTACTATGATATACGGTTTAAATATGGGAGTAGTCACCTGATTGCACACATTTATTGTATTATTCTTTATTACATATCCACAATTATCATGTAATAAATCTGCTAAATTCCTTATTTTAAATATCTATTTTACAGAAGATAATCATGGGGAGAAAGAGGATAAAATCAAATAAATATAGTTAAATTCATATTTAACTAGATCTATTTTGATAGAGGAGGATGATCCCAAATCTAATTGGTTAAATTCAGTTTTTGGTGAATCAAGTGGTTAAAGCTAAAGATCAAGTAAGAATAACGTCAAATACAGAGTCCAATGCAAAGGGATAAATGGATAGAGAGAAAATCAACGGATGAGATGAAACATTTTGACTCGATTCTGACTGGATACATTTTAATATTTGAATCATAACTTTTGCTACCGAAATTCAAATCTGATGATTCAAGATGATTCATAAAGAAGATTTAAAGAGATACAACTATAAGTTGATCATTATTTCTAATTCTGTCATTTGATAAGTTATATTTAGCAATCAACACGCCAATAAGCTGCAGATCAGAACTGAATATCCACATCAAATCAAGTTTGGAGATAAGAGGAGGATACAAATTCAGAAATAACCAGCTTTCCTTATCTTCATACTCCTCTATCTTTTGCATTTCTGCTATAAATACCTGCAACCTCCAAGGCAAAAAGGATGACCAAGTAGAGATAGATTTTAGGTTAGTTTTTGATTCTTTTTAATGTAGGTTTTTATTTTTTTTGTCAATTTTATTTCTTTGTAAGCATAGGTTAGATTGAGATTCATGTAAGTAAGAGAGAGGCTTATGTTGAGAGTGATATCGATGTACCCTCTTCCTTTCTTCCATCATTTCTGCAAGCAATAAAAGGTAACCTTTGTTTTTATGTTCGTCTTTACTTTTGTTTTCTTCTTCTTCTTTCTACTTTTCCTCTTTTGATTATGATGAGCATATAAGTGAATCTAGAAGCATTGGTATAGCCATGTTTGTGTGAGTGCCATTGATATTTCATGATGATATTCTCCTCCTCAAGATTTCATATCATTTCATTCTTGTTCATCTTGATAATGTAATGTGAATGGGGACTGAGCTCGATCTTATGGGTTATGCGTTGATTGCCTCCCAAGTAAGGTAAAACATGCAAGGGTTCCAGGTAAGTTTTTCTTTTCATTTAATTTTAGTGTAAGTTACCAACACCACAATCTTCCAAATTTCTTTCACCTTTTTTTTCATTTCTTTGTACATATCCACTTTCATTTTCTCCACTTTCTCTATCTATAACTTTCTTCCTAACTTAACTATAACTCTTTTTTCATTTTCCTTTTAAGAACCAAAAGAAGATCTTTAACTATTTTTTGTAACCTAAAAGAGAGCTTGCTAAAAAACCTTCCATTGCTAGTCCCTCCTTCTGGATCATGACCCGCATAGCCACTTGCTATCGCAGTAGAGCACCTGCACTCTTTATTTAAAACTTCTGAAATTCTGTATTTTTGTATGCAGGTAAACCTCAATCAAATTTTGGGACGGTAAGTTATTCTCTTTTTAGATTTATATTTTAGGTTAACTTTCTTCTTTGTTCTTGGTATACAAATTTAACAACAAAGAATTTTTATTGTAGTGGACATATAAGTGGCCCTAGACTCTGCTCAAGAAAGTAGAACCCAGAAGCCCTCAGATTTGCTACATTCCTGTGGCAATCTGAGTGAACTTCTAACCTATATTTTATAGGTTGGCTGAATTGCAAAGCTAAAATTCTGTAATAATTTATTTCCTTGTTTATCTCGTTGTACTTACTTTCTAACCTCAATAGTTAAATGATGTTTGTTAAATGTTAAAAACGGTTTAGACGTACATTTAGGCACGTGTCTAATTCATTTACATTTTATATTACTGTTGAAGAGTACTGGAGCAAAAAGTACGTATGCATAGCATATAGTTTAGGAAACATTCTTGGGTGATATTTGCTTGTGAATGTTACTTTTCTATATCTTGCACACTTTGCACAATCAATTTTAAGGGCTTATCCTATAAACAAAATAAGGTGAGAAAGTCATTACCCTCCCTTAACCTATAAATAATCTCCTCACTTACTAACCCAAGCCTAACTAAAATTGAGTAAACGTTGGCCCTAGTGACATCTCGGACTCAAATAAGAGACTGACCTACGGGGAAAGTTGATTTGAATTTGACTCTTGCCAAATTGGTGTCTAAGGTTGGGGATTGAGAGGCGAAATCCCGAAGGCTAGTGGTTTCACTTAATTAGGCCCGTTGCTTCCTCGCAGATACCTCCCACCAATCTTGTCTCTACCTCGCCGATTAACTTGTGGTCAGATTCGGCAATATACCCCCCATGGATAGTCTAACCAGTTAGGAGTCGTCTAGGTCTATGATTTACCCTAACTTAGGTTAGATTTTTTTTTGCTTTTTATTTGTTTGCTTATTTGTTTATTTTTCTTTATTTGTGTTTGACATTTCCTGTGTGATATGGCTTATAACAATAATTTTTTTAATTTTAATGGTAATTCATATTACACCAAACGACCTCTTTTTGGATATTATCAACCCAGCATATCATAACTTTAACCAACCTAGTATGCCGGATTGGTTTTATCTGAATCAATATAACACATGCCCCAATCTAATGACCATAATTTTCAAAATAATTTTAACTCTTCATAGAGTCAATAGGGATTCACCTCTCCGAGCTCAATTTTCAACCAACTTGTCCTCCTTATCCACTTTTTCCACAATATTTTTAAGATTCATACTCAGTTCCACCAGTTCAAAATAAAAAACAATCAATCTTGGAAATGAGTATGCGTGAGTCCAAGCAACAATCACAAAATCTGACGGACTCACAATTTCACCACAAATTCTAAAACAAAACTTCATCTTTTCAAGTCAATAGCAAAAAAATGATGAACCAATCGACTATGAAAAGATGCTTGAAGCCATGACTTAGGCTCAAATCGCTCATAATCATGACAAAAATATGATGGTCCAAACTCTTCATTCTCACCGTTTGACCATTTCTGATGTCGCTAACCACTCTGTTAGAGCTGAAGAATCATGTTATTTTAGAAAACAAGATTCCATTTCAGCACATCCATTTGAACTTGCCCAAACTCCAAATTTTAAAAATGACATTGACAGTTTTGCAAGTTGTCCTTTTCTAGAAATTGAACTTAAGAATGAAAATGATCCTGAATCCCAACTTGGTGATTCAATTCTACTTCCTGATTCAATAATGACTCCGGTACCTTCATTTGATTTAAGTCTTTTTCTCGAGTCAACATTGGATCATGTGCCAATTCATCATGAAATTGAATCGCCCATCTTTTATGATCATCATATTAAACTTGACCAATTTCATACTTTTGAATTTCCCATTGACAAATTGGCAAGTTCTCATTTCTATGAAATTGAACTCAATAAGAAATATGACCTAGATTCTCAAATTTGTGATCCAGTTTAAATTCCTAAATCATTTTGTTACTCAACTTGAGTATTATTTTAGAGTCAGTTTTGATTCCCATACCTCTCATTCTTGAACTTGAATCACCAATGTTAAGTCACATTCTGTTGTTGGGAAATGAATGTGGACTTGAATTTAAACTTCTTGATTTGGACCCACTTCCTAAACCAATCTCGACTTCTAAACCTTTAGTTGACTTAAGTCACTTTCCTGAGTCATTACTTCTCGTACTTCCTAAGTCCAAGTCAATTATTCCATCTTTTCACACTCCATTTTGGGACAAGAGTATTGATAAAATTTACTCCAAAATTATTTGTGAAATTTGAAAATTAGATAGGGTAAATTCTTAATAAAGATCATTCATATATTCATCATTTTAGTGGGTTATATTAGAGAGGTTTTTGGTGGGTTCCTCCGAACTCCATGCAAATTCAATTGGGCCGCATTTTGTGGACCAATCTGACCACCACCGAAATCACCGCCTCAAGGTAATATTTTTCTTCTCTTTCTTCTTTTTCATGCATCTATACAGTAATTCTTACATTGAGGACAATGCATGAGATAGGTATGGGGGAGGGTTCTGACATAACTTAGATTTTCCTTTTTTTAGAAAAATATTATTAACATTTTCTTTACTTTTAGAAAAACTTTTTGAAAATAGAAATAATATTTTGACATATTTTTTGTAAGAAATTAAGTTAATTTTAAGGAACAGGATAATCATAATTAGGATTTCTTATACTTGATAAAAATAAGATTATTTTTTTGATTTTTAGGGTTAGGAAGATAATTTATCAAAGTAATTTAGTCTTGATCTTTTGCCTTAATGAAATATGCACACTTTATATACTTACACACTTAGGATTTAAAAACAAAGATTTTTATGCCTTATAAAAAATATATATGTATATCTATGAAAAATAAACAAATCTAACTATTAATTAGCTAGGTGCTTTGGCCTAAGCAAGCCTTGCTATTTATGCAAAAGATAATTGATAAGTTTGAAAAAAAAGAAAAAGAAATATATATATATATATATATATATATATATATCTATAAAAATCCTCTAATTAAGCTAAGTATTTGTGTCTCATAAAGCATAAGTATTCACGCCTAAAAGCAGCTCATATAATAAATCCTTAGTTTTATGACCTTGTTTGCTCGAGTCCTTAAGTCCTTGGGGTATTTTCTTACCTGGTGTCTTAAGACCGTTTGATTTGAGAGTCACCAATTAAAGGCTCGTTACATGGGCAGAATAGAAAGCCTAATAGAACTAAAGAATAATATCACCAAAATAAAATAAATATATATATAAATAAATAAATAAGACATAAGAGTTAGAGTTAAAGAACCCTTACTAAAACTTTCACGGTCAGAAAGGTGCATATGACTTAGGGTAAAGTAATAGACTAGATGAGATGCACAATTGGACTCTTTACTTTGATTGATAACAAATATTTGAATAGAGACTAAATTTAGAAATGAAAAATTCAATTTTCCTATAACTTATAGATTACTTAAATCTTACAATAATATTTTAAATATTTTTCTTTCAAAATGTGTTTTCAAAATACTAACATTTTTCTCTTTCTTTATTGATTTTGTGGGTGCAATCCACTGAAAACCCTCACGAGACAAAACTCATCCTCTAGGGGGTAACCTAGAGGTTTAATGGCTTGTTGCACAAGCTCAGTGCAATTGCTTGACCTGTGAAAGTGGTCTAATAATTTTTGGTTTAGTTTTATTGTTTTGCTCGAGGACGTGCAAAAGATAGGTGTGGGGTTTAATTGCACACATTTATTGCATTATTCTTTATTGCATATCCACATTTATCATGTAATAAATCTGCTAAATTTCTTATCTTAAATATCTATTTTGTATAAGATAATCATGGGGAGAAAGAGGATAAAAAAATATCAGTTAAATTCAGATTTAACTAGATCTATTTGGATGAAGGAGAATGATCCAAATCCAGTTAGTTAAATTCAGTTTTTGGTGAATCAAGTGATTAAAGCTAAAGATGAACCGAGGATAATGGCAAATACAGAGTCCAATGCAAAGGGATAAATGGATAGAGAGAAGATCAGCGGATGAGATGAAGCAATTTTGAATCAGATTCTGACAGAATATATTTTAGTATTTGAATCATAACTTTTGCTACCGAAATTCAAATCTGATGATTCAAGATGATTTAGAAAGAAGACATAAAGGGCTATAACTCTTAAGTTGATCACTATTTCTAATTCTGTTATTTGATAAATTATATTCAGTAATTAACACGCTAATAAGCTGCAAAGCAAAACTGAATATCCACATCAAATCAAGTTTGGAGATAAGGGGAGAATTCAAATTTAGAAATAACCAGCTTTCCTTATCTTCATACTCCTCTACCCTCTGCATTTCTTCTATAAATACTTGCAATCTCAAATGCAAAAAGGACGACCAAGCAGAGATAAATTTTAGGTCAGTTTTTCATTCTTTTTAATGTAAGTTTTTATTTTCTTTTTATGTAATTTTTATTTCTTTATAAGCATAGGTTAGATTGAGATTCATGTAACTAAGAGAGAGAGGCTTATGTTAAGAGTGATATCGATGTACCCTCCTCCTTTCTTTCATCGTTTCTGTAAGCAATAAAAGGTAACTTTTTTTTATGTTCATCTTTACTTTTGTTTTCTTCTTCTTCTTTTTACTTGTCCTCTTTTGGTTATGATGAGCATCCATGTGAATCTAGAAGCATCAGTATAGCCATGTTTGTGTGAGTGCCACCGATATTTCATGATGATGTTCTCCTCCTCAAGATTCCGTGTCATTTCATTCTTGTTCATCTTGATGATGTAATGTGAATGGGGACTGAGCTCGATCTTATGGGTTTTGCGTTGATCGCCTCTGAAGTAAGGTAAAACATGCAAGAGTTCCAGGTAAGTCATCAACCAAAGGAGATAAGTTTTTATTTTAGGTTTTCTTTTCTTGTAATTTTAGTATAAATTACCAACACCACAATCTTCCAAATTTCTTTCACCCTTTTTTATTTCTTTGTATATATCCACTTCCATTTTCTCCACCTTCTCTATCTATCACTTTCTTCCTAACTTAACTATAACTCTTTTTTCATTTTTTTAAGAACTAAAAGAAGATTTTTAACCATTCTTTTTAACCTAAAAGAGAGCTTGCTAAAAAAGCTTCAATCTCTAGTCCCTCCTTGTGGATCACGACCCGCATAGCCACTTGCTATCGCGGTAGAATTGAGCACCTGCACACTTTATTTAAAACTTAAGAAATTTTGTTTTTTTGTGTATAGGTAAACCTCAATCATCACCCACTGGGAAAGATTCGACTCCGTTGTCGAATCGGAGACCTGAAATCAGAAATGACGTGTTACGTCATTGACGCTGACATGTCATATAACTTGTTGCTAGGATGACCTTGGATCCATGCTAACTGGATCGTTCCTTATACTCTGCACCAGTGCTTTAAGTACGTAGAAGATAATGTAATGGTACGAACGGTGTTCGCTGAAAAACAACCATTCAAATGGGTGAAAAATTACTTTACTGATGCTTTCTTATGTCTGAAAGCTAGTAAAGCGTCAAAAGAATTGTTGCCTGATGATGATGATCATGGCAATGAAGCAGATTCGGAGTCTGAAGGAGACACGCCAGCTACTTTTGCTTGCGAACCAATTGTAGCATATTACAATAATCCTCAATGTAATAATCCCTTTGGGGATGATGATGAATGGGCAATTAATGAGAATATTGTTCTTGACTATCCTGAGAGTGTCGAATTACTTGAATCTTTCGACAATAGTTCTCTACACATGCCTTTACCTGTACTAAACATGATAAGTACATCTGTAGAGTGCGCAGAAGGGTCTGTCTTAGTGGTCCCTCCATCTAAAAGGAATTGATCACCAATAGTATTCGATAAGGTCCAACTACGAAGGTCTATAATCACAAATTCAAGTTCAGACTCAGAGCTTTCGCAATTTTTTCATTATGCACAATCAGCATAGTATATGATGAGAAAAATGGGATACAACCTGCTGCGTGAAAATGGCCTGAACTTTGGAAAAGGATGACGTGGTTTTCTACGAAATGGGATGTAACTTTGGAAAAGGATGACGCGGTTTTCTACAAAAGGGAAACTGGAAAATTACTATGATAAAACACACAGGGGGTTGGGATATGTTACACCTCCACCTCCTACGTCATTTCAATCTGAAGATAGCTAATCGATCCGTCACGTTCTGCCTCTTCATCCGAGTGGGAGTCAGATGTCAGTACAGAATGCTTTTCAAGAATCCTCTGTCAATATGACTTCGATCAATCAATTGGAGCCCGGGAGGCTATCAAAACGTCCAATGCTGAACCATGGGCTCAGCAACTTGATCTCCACTAGGAAAGGCGATTCGCGAGAAAGGTGATTCGAACAACGCGAACCATCTACTGAAGACAGGGTGATTCATGTTGAAATTACACCTAGAGAGGAGGTGAATAGGTGTAAGGCTAATCAAATGAATATTCAATGCAAAATAAAAATAAGATGATACAAACGATCACTCAAAGTAAGATTAGAAGCCGCATACCCCGTGACGGGTTCTGAACTTCTTCCTCGTGATTCCTCTAGATAAGAGTTTGAGGCGCTCAATGCAATCTTGTTGCAAGAGTATAGATCGACAATAAATGAATGAATATAAAGTAGATAAGATAGATAAGTAAATCAATCACAAATAAAGAGATTTGTTTCAAGGTTCGAGCCACCACTCTACGTCCTAGCGTTCACCATCGTGAAGGATTTCCAATCCACTAGAACTTTCCACCAAAGAAATTACAATCACTATGGAGTACACAACTCCCCAATACACTCCTCTAATTCAGAGGTAGTGCAGCAACAATACAATAAGCACTGGGTGATCAAAAGACCACAACTCTCTCTTAAAAACACTTCTTTACAAAAACCCTAGAGAATAATATATAAAATTGAAGCTGAAGGTTTTGTAAGTGAAATTTAAAAATAGAAGAGAAATTATCAGAACTAAAACTTGAAGAGAATTTTAGAGAATAAAAGCACAAAAACTGAAACAAAAACTTTTTCTCAAGTAAGCACAAAACTTTGAATCTTTTCAAATTGTTGTAGTAAGGAACTTAACCCTAATGACCTCTTTATATAGGTTTTACGAAGAGCAAACTTAGAATAGTTTTACTAGCATAAAG
Source organism: Agave tequilana (assembly GCA_038442645.1). NCBI lineage: Eukaryota > Viridiplantae > Streptophyta > Magnoliopsida > Asparagales > Asparagaceae > Agave > Agave tequilana. The sequence continues at coordinate 77,616 of JAVJIF010008154.1, read as the reverse complement.
AGGAATAAATTGACCCTCAAAATCAACTATCCACATTTTGAATTTAAATATGTTTTAAAAATAACTAAAACAAAACAGTTAGAATTGCCAATCTGGCATACTGGCGGTAGACCGGCCGGTCGACCGATAGATTCAAAAATCTGACCGTTAGCACTTCCCAATCGATCATGCCAAACCGAGAGTTGGCTGCTTACAATTGGTCGACCGCCTGATCGACGGCAACAGGGACCAGTCGACCGCCTGGTCGACCGGGAACGTGCACAATGTGCACACCCCCAATTGCCAGAACTCCGGTCGACCGTGCGGTCGACCGTTCTGGCCTGTAATAGGCACGGTCGACCACCTGATCAACTGACCTTGGCCAAAACAGTTTTTAAAAAATCTTTTTGAAGATATGTAAAATTTTAAAATATTTTTGTTTGGATTTTGGAAGATAGGAAATGTACATAGCTACTAGATATAAGTTCAAAACATGATAAAAAATATTTTCAAAAATTTGAGAACTAAGATCATACTTTAAAAAAACGTGCATTTTGATGTGTGTGTATTGTTGAGCTTCAACTATATATACTAATCTTTAACAAAAACTATTTACAAGATGAGTACAGATAGGCGTCTCTAAAACTTGATGTTGAGCAGTGATTGAGTTAGAGCCTAATATCCTATACTTGAGCCATCCATACCTGTACCAACCTGAAATTCATTCTTGAACTTCTATTAGTACCAAATAGCTTTTATATGATTTGTTATCATTAAAATACATAACCCGGGGATTGTAACCTTTGGGCCAACAATCTCCCCCTTTTTATGATGACAAAATATATAAGTTATAAAACAAAATATAGGAGGGAGGTAAAATATCCCCTCAAATGATGCTCTATTATCAAATATAAAACATGAAAACATATAAAAAACATATATGAGATAAACATGTACAAAACTTGAAACCAAAATATGAAACCACCACAAATACTTCTCCCCCTTTATATTATACATCAAAAAGGTTTGTAAACAACCATGAAATCTCATCAATCAATAATACAAACATTATTTTCACGAAATCTGGTGAGAATACAATCATTAGTTATACAATCAAAAATGTTACAAGAAGATTCATCAAAAACAACTTTGAAGCCACGATCATAAAGTTGACTAATATTAAGTAGATTATGTTTAAGAACATCAACTAACACAACATTTTTAATTAAGGGAGATGTACTAATCTTGATGTTACCTATACTGATGATGTTGCCCTTGGAATCACCTTCGAAGGTTATAGTGCCACCTTCAACGTACCTTGATAGGGTTGTAAAATTGTTGATGTCCCATGTCATGTGCCTTGAGCAACCACTATCAAGGTACCACTACTCCCTACGTCTTGGAGCCTTGGTGTGTACCTATATTAAACAATGAAGTCGTTGAATTTAGTACCCATATTTTCTTGGGTCCTATTACGTTAGTATTTCAAACCCAAATATGATTATTAGTACCATTTATACGATCATAACAAAATTTAGCTAGATGACCATTTCGGCCACAAAAAGTACATTTATAAAATCTCCCATACATGAAAGCATGATGTGCATGATGAACATATGGTTTATAAGCATGGTGAACATGTGGTGTGTGAACATGCTTGGTGTGTGTGTGTGAGCATGCGTAGTATGATTGTGTTTCTTTGAAACATTTTACTTTGAAAACATGTCTTCTAATTTAGCTTTGTTAAACTCACATTTCTTTAAAACATTTCCTAAATTGTTGATTTTAGTTTTTAAGATAGAAATTTCATTTTCATCAATCTTGGAAAACTTATCTTTACATGAAACCTTGTATGCATCAAACTCCCTTTGTGTTGATAAAAGAGTGGAAGACAAATCATCTTTTTCTTTGGAAAAAATAATAATTTTGTTTTGAAGAACTTCATTTTCCTTTTTCATTGTTTGACAAATTTTTTTAAAGAATCATAATTATCTGAAAGTTCTATAAAAGTATTTAATAATTCATCTTGAGTTACTCCACTATCATCAAAAGATAGTTCAGAATTTACCTTGGGTGTGTTTGCCATAAAACACACGTTTGCAGTGTCCACCTCTTCTTTAGATTCACTTTCTGAATCCCAAGTAGCTTTGAGAGCTTTATTTATAAATGGCTTCTTTTGTTTGATAGAAGAAGATATCTTATTTCTGAAATCTGGACATTCGGCCATGATATGTCCGGCTTCCGACAGTTAGAGCAAATGATTTTCTTTTCTCCTTTCCTTGTCGTCGTCTCCTATTGTTGTATTTTTTCTTATTGTATGCTCTTATTACATTTCTTATGAGGAGAGATAGCTCTTCATCATCATCTTCTTCTTCTTCTTCATTGTCGGAGATGGTGGGAGTAGACTTGAAAGATTTAGTCTTCTTCTTTTGTGGCGCTATTTCTTCTCTTGTCGTTTTCTCCATCTCATGGGCCTTAAGGTTGCCGATAAGACTAATGAATTCCATCTTAAGCTTATCATTCAGCTCCTTCAATGTGGTAGCTTTGACTTCCTAAGACGGTGAAAGTGCGCGAATGACCTTTCAGACCTTTTGATCATTATTGATTTCATCACCTAGAGAAGCAAGACGATTCGTTATTTTAGTAAACTTCGTAATCATGTCATCAATAGACTCATTTTCATGCATTTTAAAGTTTTCATATTAGGTACGTAAGAGATCAATTTTAGCTCTCTTGACTTGTGATGTTCCCTCATGAGTGACCAATAAGTGTTGCCAAATCTCATAGGCAGATTTGTAATGAATGACCCTTGTCATGTCATCCTCATTCAATGCTAAAAGTAAGGCATTTTGAGCCTTTGAATTAGCCTCTTATTCCTTGGAGGCAAGATCGGACCAAGTGTCCTCCTCACCGGTGGGTACGTTATAGGGTTTGGTCACTGCCTTTATAACCTAGCATCCTAGGGATTGCAAAAATATGTTCATCCTAACTTTCCATATGAAAAAGTTAAGGCCATCAAACTTGGGAGGGGTCCTAATACGTATATAGTGTGGTGTGTCCACTTGGGTGCGCTCCATGCTTTCCCTTTGAATGCTTTTCGTCACTTTTCTGCCTTTCAGCCGCGTCGGAAGGAAGGTTCGTCTCTTCCGGCAGGACGTCTTTCTTGTTGAGCCAGGCCCCTTCTTTTATGTGGGCTCTCACTCCCTTTATCTTCTTTCTTTTCATTCCTGGGGCAGGATTTCTCGTATGCGAGCATTGCCTACCTTCCCCCCATCCTCTACTATCAGCCATCTTTACTAGTGAATGAATGAAGAAATTTATAGCATGATTAGGAAATTAGGATCTCTCTAACGATGTTAAGTTAAAAACTAGAGACCTTGCTCTGATACCAATCGAAATTACTCCTAGAGGGGGGTTGAATAGGTGTAAGGCTAATCAATCAATATTCAATGCAAAATAAAAATGAGATGAGGCAAACGATCACTCAAAGCAATATTAGAAGCCGTATACCCCGTGAAAGGTTCTGAACTTCTTCCTCGTGATTCCTCTAGATAAGAGTTTGAGGTGCACAATGCATTCTTGTTGTAAGAGTATAGATCGACAATAAATGAATGAATATAAAGTAGATAAAATAGACAAGTAAATCAATCACATACAAAGAGATTTGTTTCGAGGTTCGAGTCACCGTTCTGCGTCTCCGCCTTCACCACCATGAAGGATTCCCAATCCACTGAACTTTCCACCAAAGGAATTACAACCATTATGGAGTAAACAACTCCCCAACACACTCCTCTAGTCCAAAGGAAGTGTCGCAATAATACAATAAGTACTGGGTGATCGAAAGACCACAAACTCTCTCTTGAAAACACTTCTTTACAAAAACCCTAGAGAATAATATATAAGATTGAACCTCAAGGTTTTGTAAGTGAAATTTAAAAATAGAAGAGAGATTTTCAGAACCAAAACTTGAAGAGAATTTCAGAGAATAAAAGCATAAAAACTGAAACAAAAACTTTTCTCAAGTAAGCACAAAACTTTGAATCTTTTCAAATTATTGTAGTAACAAACTCAACCTAATGACCCCTTAATATAGGTTTTAGGAAGATCAAACTTAGAATAGTTTTACCAGCATAAAAGAATAATAAATTGATCCTCAAAATCAACTATCCACGTTTTGAATTTAACATATTTTAAAAACAACTAAAACAAAACAGTCAGAATTGCCAATCTGGCATACTGGCGGTCGACCAATAGATTCAAAATTCTGACCGTTAGTACTTCCGGTCGACCAGTCGGTCGACCATGCCAAACTGAGAGTTGGCTGCTTACAATCGGTCGACCGCAACAGGGACCGGTCGATCGCCCGGTTGACTAATACGTGCACAACGTGCACACCCCCAATTGTCAAAACTCTGGTCGACCGTGCGGTCGACCGTTCTGGCCTGTAATAGGCACGGTCGACTGCCCGGTCGACCGACCTTGGCCAAAATAGTTTTTTATAATTTTGAAGATATGTAAAATTTTAAATATTTTTGTTTGGATTTTGGAAGATAGGAAACATACATAGCTATAGATATAAGTTCAAAACTTAATAAAAAATATTTTAGAAAATTTGAGAACCAATATCATACTTTAGAAAAACGTGTATTTTGATGTGTGTGTATTTTTGAGCTTCAACCAAATATACTAATCTTTAATAAAAACTATTTACAAGATGAGTCTACAAGCAAGCATCTCTGAAACTTGATGTTGAGTAGTGATTGAGGTAGAGCCTAATATCCCATGCTTGAGCTATCCATACTTGTGCCAACCTGAAATTCATTCTTGAATTTCTATTAGTACCAAGTAGCTTTTATATGGTTTGTTATCATTTAAACACATAACCCGAGGATTGTAACCTTTGGGCCAACAAATTTGGGTGGTCAAGATCATCCTAAACCCATCTCTATAAGTGAAGTTTATCACTTACAGAGAGAGAAGAATTGATAGCACTGATATGAGCGTTTATCGATGTCTTTGCGTGGAATTATGAGGATATGCCAGGTCTTGATCCGCAAATAGCCATGCACCGGTTAAACATTAAATCTGACGTCCAGCCAGTGAAACGACAACAACAATGGTTTCACCCTAATATTATGGAAGCTATTGAAGCTGAAGTTCATAAACTCATCTCATGTGGTTTCATATGCGAGGAGCAACATCCAGACTGGGTTGCTAATATTGTTCCCATTCTTAAAAAGAACGGGAAAATCCAGGTCTATTGACTACCGCGATCTAAATGCAGCATGCCCTAAAGATGAATTCTCATTGCCCATCACTGACGTCATGATTGACAATGCCTGTGGCTTTGAGAGAATGTCTTTTATGGATGACTTCTCAGGGTACAATCAAATCAAGATGTACCCATAGGGCGAGAAGCATACTTCATTCTAAACACCGTTGGGGATACTGCTATACCGTAATGCCCTTCGGATTAAAGAATATAGGAGCAACTTATCAACATGCATTGAGTACCATTTTCCGTAACCATCTCTGAAAGATGATGGAATGCTATGTCGACGACATTGCTGCCAAGAGTCACGATAAGAATAATCATCTTCATGACCTAAGAACAATGTTCGATATAATGCGAGCCCATCAGCTGAAAATGAATCCAACAAAATCCTTCTTGGGGGTTTCAAGTGGCAAATTCCTGGAATTTATTGTCAATTAAAAGGAATTCATCTTGACTTAGACAAGGTCAAAGCTATTCAGAATATGCATCCACCTAAGAATCTCAAAGAGCTTAGGGTCTGCAAGGTAGGTTGGCCTATATCAGAAGATTCTGAAAATCACCTAGAGGGGGGGTGAATAGGTGATGATGCTAATCTAGTAAATTTAATGCGGAATTTGAAAACTAATTGCAATTAATAAGAGATGCACACTCAAACAAGCCAAGCAAATAATTATGAATGAACAATATGAATTGATGCAAGGCACAATATAGAGAGAGAGTATGAGCCAAGGGATCAAGCGCAAACAACAAGATATGTTTCGAGGCTCGAGCACCCAGCTCTACATCCCCGCCTTCACACAGAAGGATTTCAAACTCCACTAACTTGTCCACAAAGGACTCCCACAAAGGGAACCTCCACCGAGAATTTGGGGCAATAACAATTACAGGAGTACCCAACTCCTCTCCTTACAAACACAACCTCCTCCTTGAGGCAAAGCACCAAGCCAACAAACAATCACCTCACAATTTGAGGGATTAGCACAAAGCAACACAAGAATCACCTCACACCTTGAGGGATACTACCCACTTGCACAACCTCCTCAACACAATGAGGGTAAGGCACAAAGCCAAGCAAAGATTGGGTATACAACTTGGTGATCAAAAGACCACAAACAATCTCTTTTTCCCACACAAAGATCCTATAGAATAAGATAGTAGATGTAGCTCAAGTGTGGAGAAAACAAAGGAATGGAAATCAAAAACTCAAAGAAAATCTTTGGGAAAAACTAGAAACCAAGATGAAGAAGTTGAATCAAAATCTTTTCCCAAAAACCCTTTCTTGATTTTTCAAACCCTAGCAAAAACACCAAATAGATTGATCAATTTAAAACCCAAAAATTTCTTTTGATTGCTGTGAAAACACTAGAGAGTCAAGAAAAATTAGCACTAAAAATCTTAAAGAAAACCTCTTTCCAATGGGTATTTATAGCCCATTTACAAAAATAGCCGTTGGCAGCAGATCCTGCCAAAACTGAACTACCGGTCGACCGGGCGGTCGACCGTCCAACGGTCATATTTCAGACCGTTGTGCCATGGACGACCGGGCGGTCGACCGTCCCCAGAACCAGAGAGCAACGGCTCTCTAGCCGGTCGACTGCTCGGTCGACCGGAAACAAACAGAGAGCAACCTGCTCTCAGTCGGTCGACCATGCGGTCGACCGGCTCATGGAGCAGCCAGCGTGCACGTATCCGTGCACGTCGGTCGACAGTGTCGGTCGACCGGCTACTTGGTACGGTCGACCGTCCGGTCGACCGACCTAGCCTGGCAGAGGCAGTTCTGGTCAGAAAAACATGTTATTTTTAATCCTAAAAATTCCCATAAAAATCTCTAAAATTACACAAAAATAATTTTATCATTTTACAATGAAATATGAACTTGTGTTAAAAATTTTAACACAAATTTCAAACATTTTTGAACCATTTTTTTGTTATAGAAATTTTGCCTAAAACAAAAAACCGTATTTTCTAAAACTTGGATTTTTGAATAGAAAATACATTTTGTCCAAAACTCATCCAAATACAAAACATGATATTAAACAACATTTAGGCATGATGTATATGGATATAATCCAATATACATGAAACATATATATATATATATATATATATATATATATATATATATATATATATATATATAATATATATATATATATATATATATATATATATCCATGTTTTTGACTTTAATTCCAAAAATAAGTTTTGTTAAAACACAAAACCTAAAACACATGAATAGGTATATCAAACTCGGTTTGTCTAAGTAGTTAAAGCATGCAAGTATATAGAACAAATCTAATATACATTAAACCATGTAAACTTGTTTTGATATAATATCTATTCATGAGAACCAAGATCGTTTAACCAAGACGGAAAAACCGAAAACTAATATCCAAAACATGAAACATGTGTGTTGTGAACTTGAGCATATCATACTATTCTAATCTTTACAATTTGGATCTAAATACAAAACTAAACTATGGTACCGATGTCTTCTTGTAGAGCGTCGTCTCCAAGCCGACTCGATCCAAAACTCCTTGATCCACCGAGCAAGTGTTATATATGATCTTTGACGCTCGGGCTCTTGAATCAACATGTGAAAGCTTCCAAATCATCTTGTTGAAGCTAATCACCAACTAATATCTTGGTTAATGATCTGAAACTAAACATCATAAGATTATTAGTACACATAACTACATGAGTTAATCATTATCAAAACTAGAGTGGAAGGCCTTTGGGCCAACAATCTCCCCCTTTTTGATGATGACAAAACTCATGGAGTTATATATGGATGGATTAAAGTTAAGCTTCAAAGAAGCTCCCCCTTAACTCATGAATAAACAAATAAATATAAATATGCAATGAATATGAAACATGAAACATGTATAGATATGCATAAACAATAAAAGGCTCTAGATACCAATAAAATTTTCAAAAATAAATAAACATGCTCTAGATACCAATTAAACTTAATATATGCAAAACAAAACTAGTGATCTCTTTTACAAGCTTTTGATACCAAAAATAAACATGTTCTTTAAATAATGCTTTGATACCAAATGAACTTAATAAAAACAAGCATGATATGCATATATAAACTCAAATTCTTCTCCCCCTTTTTGTCAATCATCAACAAAAGGGTTAAAAGTAAAACAAATAAAAAATATATATTCTTCTCCCTTTTGTTCAAAACAAGGAATCAATAAAGGGATGTATCAAAAACAAAACGTTCTCCCCCTTTTGTCTAAAACAAAAATGATATCAATAAGGGGTCAAATTAAATATGATACCAATTAAAAAAGTATCAATGAAGTACATATTGATGCCAATTAAAAATGAAACTATACCAATTGAAAAACAAAAATCTTGATACCAATTGATAAGTAAACAAATATCATATCAATAAATAATCTTTACCAATTGAATTATTCTTTTTAAGCATATAAACAAATTTGATTTTAATATCATATGCTTTAAATAAAACTTTTAATCATAAAGTATGGGAGTGGAAAAAAATACCAATTGAAAGATAAAATACGAGTTTTTCTCCCCCTTTATGAAATACCAATAAAAACAATGCGTAGGCTCGAATTAAGATACCAATTGAAAGCAAATCAATTGAAACAAAGTTGAAGCTCAAGCCTTAGCATAAACAAATATATATGTATGGAATATTAGATACCAATCGAAATTGATACTATTTGAAATGTAAGCATACATACATAAAAAATATATGAGTATACAAGAAATGTCAATATTGATACCAATTGAAAGAATCCAATGATACCAATTGAAACAACAATAATATCAAAGTATATCTCATATTTCTATCCTCCCAATCATGTTCAAGTTTAAAATGATTTTTACTATAAAGCATACAAGAGCATGATCTCCCATCCAACCGCCCTTTGAAGGTAGGGTTTTCAAAAAAAAGATTAGAAAATATAGTTTGTTTGAAAAACTCTACCAAAGCGAAGAACACGAACTAGTTATGAAAAATTTGTTAACTAGTACGAAATCCTTCAAGTAAGGAATAAGACAAAATTATTTTTCATGAAACACATGTAATTCACAAGATCACTAAACACTCAAAATCTATAATGCTCATATCATACTCATGAAAACAAAGTCATGAGAAACCTAAAAAAGTGAGTGAACAAGTGTTATGTGACACATATCAACATGAAAATATTCAATTAAGCTCAATTTAAATTCCTTTAAACATGAAACATGAAAATCCAAAATTTTTAATAAAACAAATTATACTTTAAGGCATATGTATGTTTTGTCAACACAAAAAGTATACATACATATCCCTAAGCACAATTGAGTCTATATATAAAGATTTGCATTAAAGGCAAATGACTCAAGGGGTATACATGTATATCTTAAAGTTTGGCAAAGAAGACATATACATGAAGCGGAAACACATGATCATAAAACATTTCCAAAATAGGGAATACAAGTTAGAATGCATGAATCATCAAAACCAGACTATACTAGAACACCTAATGGGTACAAATAAACATCCAAGCATAAACATATATAAAGATTTATTTGTGGCCCACTACATATACAAGTATAAATTCTAGTCTTAATGAAAACTAACACCTAATCATGTAATCAAATCATAAAGCATAAAACGGGACAAAAATCAACATGATAATCATAAAAATGATCATTATTTAAATCCACATGCTATTAGAATCATGATATACATAATAGCTAAACGAATGGTGAGAACACAACAAATGGGTCCATGTAAGCATGGGTGATCTCATAAGCTATACATGCATGTCAATAGTCTAATACATGTCATTTAACATACTAATCAAAACATGATTTAACAAACAAAAATCATAAACATCCATATGATCATTATGTATATGCATGTGCATTAGATCTAGGACATACATATTAGTTTAAAACAAAGTGAGAACACAAAGATAAATCCATTTTAAACATGGGTGTCTCAAAATAACTAAATATGTATATTACTAATCTAAATTACATGGCATAATCATAATGAGCTTTAAAACATGACATGCTATAAATCAACGACATGAAAATCATAATAAGCATGCAAATATAAACGGGAGTTAGAGATTGATACCAAAACCGATGAAGGCACCTCTCTAGTTCTCCAAAACACGGTGGTCCTCCCACCAAACCTTCCTTGAAAGTGATGCATCCAAATTTGTTTTCTTTAAGCACGGAACGCATCCACCTCAAGGCACCGCCACTCTCACGTGATGCGAGAGCCCACACCTATATCAAAAATTTTAGGGGTGGTCTTTGGTACCCATTTCCTTTTGTGTCCATAGGGGTTAGTATCTCTCCTAACCCAAACAAGATTATTTGCTAAATTTTCAACATGTAAACGATCATAGCAAAATCTAGCAAGGTGGACTTTTCGACCACAATGTGTACAAATGTACACATGAGCATACATGTGATGGTGGTGACCGTGGGAAGCCTGTGTATGCCGTGATGGGTGTGCATGCAAAGATGGACCTTGTTTCTTACGAACTAAGGTTTCCAAGCGTGTGTGGTTCAAAGCACATTGGCTCAAAGTGGAGCCTAAACAATCAACACTTTTCTTCAAAACATTTATATCATTTTCAATACTTGATGATAAAGTGGAGCATGCAATAGGTGTGCTAGATGAAGAAGCTACACTAGCATGGCAAACATGAGAATCTATATCAATTTTTAAAATTTATTTTTCTTTAAAACAAAATCCAATTCTTTTGTAATAAAATCAATTTCATTTTTCAATACAAGGTTATCTTTTAAAACAAAATCTAATTTAGAAGATAAAACCTCATTGTTTTCACAACATCATCACAATCATTTTTGCTTTTCAAAAATTCATTTTCCTTTAGTACAAGGTCAAGTTGAGATTTAAGTGAGTCACGTTCACTAGTAATCTCTTCCTTCTCTTGCAAAATCACTTCAAAACTAGAGCACAAATCCTTCATTTCTTCTTTTAAATCAAAATGCTTCTTTTTCAAAAGGTCATGTTTTTGTAAAAACTTTTCAAGCTTTGAAGCAAGTTCAACATTTAAGTTTTGAACTTCTAAACATCCATAGCAATATGAACTAGAGCTATCATCTAGTTGAGAATCGATTGTACCTCAAGGGAGTCTTTCCCTTGGACCATGAGGCAATGTTCGTCGGACTTGTCTCTCCTAGATCTTCTCAACTTGTTGATAATCCTTGGTAGCTTGGGAGAAGTCAATATGCTCCAAACTGCAAAAGCCGAATCATAATGATCAAACACATGTAAAAGATCTTCATTAAGAGATTCTCTAAGTGTCTTAAGTGCAAGTACATTGGCCTTCTTATGCTTGCTAGCATTAGGGTAGGATTCTTGAGTAGAGGCTTGATAAACTAGATGTCCTAGGCTTTTTAAATGACTACTCATCTTGGCCTTCCAAATATCATGTCTAGAAAAATCAAACATAGGAGGGTTATCCATGAGTGCAAACTAAATGTGTGCAAATAAAAAATACAAATGAAGATTAGCAAACCAAGATCTCACTCCTAGGTGGTTAAACCTAAATATTAGGAGCGTAGGCTCTGATACCAATTGAAAATCACCTAGAGGGGGGGTGAATAGGTGATGATGCTAATCTAGTGAACTTAATGCGGAATTTGAAAACTAATTGCAATTAATAAGAGATGCACACTCAAACAAGCCAAGCAAATAATTATGAATGAACAATATGAATTGATGCAAGGCACAATAGAGAAGAGAGTAAGAGCCAAGGGATCAAGCGCAAACAACAAGATATGTTTCGAGGTTCGAGCACCCAACTCTACATCCCCGCCTTCACACAGAAGGATTTCAACTCCACTAGCTTATCCACAAAGGACTCCCACAAAGGGAACCTCCACCGTGAATTTGGGGCAATAACAATTACAAGGAGTACCCAACTCCTCTCCTTACAAACATAACCTCCTCCTTGAGGCAAAGCACCAAGCCAACAAACAATCACCTCACAACTTGAGGGATTAGCACAAAGCAACACAAGGATCACCTCACACCTTGAGGGATACTACCCACTTGCACAACCTCCTCAACACAATGAGGGTAAGGCACAAAGCCAAGCAAAGATTGGGTATACAACTTGGTGATCAAAAGACCACAAACAATCTCTTTTTCCCACACAAAGATCCTATAGAATAAGATAGTAGATGTAGCTCAAGTGTGGAGAAAACCAAAGGAATGGAAATCAAAAACTCAAAGAAAATCTTTGGGAAAAACTAAAACCAAGATGGAGAATTTGAATCAAAATCTTTTCTCAAAAACCCTTTCTTGATTTTCCAAACCCTAGCAAAAACACCAAATAGATTGATCAATTTAAAGCCCAAAAACTTCTTTTGATTGATGTGAAAACACAAGAGAGTCAAGAAAAATTAGCACTAAAAATCTTAAAGAAAACCTCTTTCCAATGGGGTATTTATAGCCCATTTACAAAACTAACGTTGGCAGCAGATCCTGCCAAAACTGAATCACCGGTCGACCGGGCGGTCGATCGTCCAACGGTCATATTTCAGACCGTTGTGCCATCGGTCGACCGGGTGGTCGACTGTCCCCAGAACCAGAGAGCAACGACTCTCTGGCCGGTCGACCGGAAACAAACAGAGAGCAACCTGCTCTTAGTCGGTCGACCGTGCGGTCGACCGGCTCATGGGGCAGCCAGCGTGCACGTATCCGTGCACGTCGGTCGACAGTGTCGGTCGACCGGCTACTTGGTACGGTCGACCGTCCGGTCGACCGACCTAGCCTGGCAGAGGCAGTTCTGGTCAGAAAAACATGTTATTTTTAATCCTAAAAATTTCCATAAAAATTTCTAAAATTACACAAAAATAATTTTATCATTTTACAATGAAATATGAACTTGTGTTAAAAATTTTAACACAAATTTCAAACATTTTTGAACCATTTTTGTGTTATAGAAATTTTGCCAAAAACCAAAAACCGTATTTTCTAAAACTTGGATTTTTGAATAGAAAATACATTTTGTCCAAAACTCATCCAAATACAAAAACATGATATTAAACAACATTTAGGCATGATGTATATGGATATAATCCAATATACATGAAACATATATATATCCATGTTTTTGACTTTAATTCCAAAAATAAGTTTTGTTAAAACGCAAAACCTAAAACACATGAATAGGTATATCAAACTCAGTTTGTCTAAGTAGTTGAAGCATGCAAGTACATAGAACAGATCTAATATACATTAAACCATGTAAACTTGTTTTGATATAATATCTATTCATGAAAACCAAGATCGGTTAAACCAAGACGGAAAAACCAAAAACTAATATCCAAAACATGAAACGTGTGTGTTGTGAATTTGAGCATATCATACTATTCTAATCTTTACAATTTGGATCTAAACACAAAACTAAAGTATAGTACCGATGTCTTGTTGTAGAGCGCCGTCTCCAAGCCGACTCGATCTAAAACTCCTTGATCCACCGAGCAAGTGCTATATATGATCTTTGACGCTCGGGCTCTTGAATCAACATGTGAAAGCTTCCAAATCATCTTGTTGAAGCTAATCACCAACTAATATCTTGATTAATGATCTGAAACTAAATATCACAAGATTATTAGTACACATAACTACATGAGTTAATCATCATCAAAACTAGAGTGGAAGGCCTTTGGGCCAACAGATTCATCACAAATCTCTCGGGCCGTTATCAACATTCACCCGGCTTATGAAAAAGGGCATTTCTTTAGTATTGGATAAAGCCTGTCAAGAAGCTTTGAGGATATCAAATGATACCTCACTAAACCTCCAGTCTTAGTGGCTCCCACATCAGGAAAACCATTCCTGCTTTATGTGAAAGTTATGGACCATTCTCTTGGTGCTCTACTTGCCCAAAAGAATGATGATAGCCACAAACAGGCCATTTACTATCTAAGCAGGACTCTGATAGGAGCTGAATAGGTCATATTTTGCCTTATCACTCTTCTCTAGTATATAAACACGTACCTATCTTAAACTTGGAAGAATAGGTCATATTTTGAAGTCAAACATGCCCAAGCAACAGTTTCAAGCGTTCTTCTTTACAATCATAAGGATGGTTTATCTAGCCTGACTTTTCTATATATACAGTGGTGGTATACCTCCCTACTCCTGTTTGATCGATCAAAGCTTGACCCAACAACCAAAGGGCCTGATGGCTTATCAAGCCAAAATCACTGAAGAAGGTTTGTGAAGTATCCTTTTGCAGAACTTTTTCACTGTTCCATGTTCATATCAAGACGTGGTAACCGATCAAATGAGTTTATTTGATAACTTATCAAGCCAAACTTATCCAAGAAGGTTCATGATGCATCTTTTCGTAGAACCTTTCCACTGTTTCTATGTTCACTTCAAAACATGGAAACAAAATAAGGATCGACAGAGACTCTATGAGAAAGGTTAATCTCTAGATAAAGTTCTTGCGGAATTCATGTCCACTCCTTTAATCCCCGTCTCATCTACGGAGTAAAAACCCTGGAGATACATTATGTTACTCAATGTAACAAAATGATCCAATGCCTCTAACGGCAAAGGATAGAGGAAAATATTGGCGCTTAAGTCCAACATAAGTCCTTGACAACTCATCTTGCTGAGGGGAATAGCATGACTAGCCCAACTCAAATGGTAGTTGGTGAAGGCATATCAAACTAGTTGACAACTGAGGGTTTGTTAACAATCTTAAGGGATCTGATCCCATTTGATTCCTCTCCAAAATCGCTTACCAATTCCTGTCTATGGAATGGTAGGACCACATCAAATAATATTTATTTCCCTTGCAAAATAAATCATGAGTCAGAACTATCATGTTAACATTAAACCTCTGGTAGTGGGACTCTTAACATATTCCCTGGCAGATAAAATCAATAACCCCAACAGATCAAAAACTCAACGTGTCATTCTCTTAATTGAATGACAGGTGCATTTAAAATGCTGTTACGTTCAAATGCCTCTGACAGCCGGCTTTATAAATCTCGTTCTAAATCCCCACAGAGTTCTCTGACATATAATCTCTTATGAGATTCATATTTTCTAACTCCCCAGCGAGTTTTTGATAGACTCTCCTTAAAGTCTATTATTTCCTTTCAAGTCCCCAATGGACTCTCTTGGTTGTCACGTTAACAATACACTTCTGACAATTTCTTTTAAATAACATCCAAAGGAGATGTCAATTTTCCTATAGAGTTTATGATCAAGTCTTATTTCCCATAGTGGAATTCCTTTTTTTTTATCGTCATGTCCAGTTTGTCACATCTGAACAGTAGAAATCCTGAGCTTGATGGTTTCTCAATTGGTTATGTCCATGTTACCTCTGAACCGACAGATAATCAAATCTCATCTTCCAGTCCGGTAGGGACTACCCTTTGCTGTTATGTCCAGTTCGCCACCTCTGAACAGCAGCGGCTTTGAGTCTAGCAACTTTCAATCAGTTATGTCCATATTACCTCTGAACCGATGAATGCCTAGATTTCTCTATTTTATGGTACTCTAATTGTCATGTCCAGTCAACCACCTCTGAACAGATGAGTCCATAACCTTGTTCTCCTTTCCTCTATCAAGGCCGGGAGTTCTTACTGTCATGTTAATAATAAACCTCTGAACAGTAGATTGCAAACCTGAGATCCCTTAGTTGGTCACGTCCAGTCAACCACCTCTGAACCAACAGGGGCCCAGATTCAATCTACCTTTGCAATCTCTTATAGACTAGTTGCCAAGTTAATATGACTACCTCTGTAGCGGATCGAAGTTTAGTGTATCTTTGTCTATCATGTTTAGTTTACCACCTCTGAATAGATGGGTTTCTAAAATCGGGTTCACCTCTATTTTATCATCTGTCCAGATCATCACCTCTGAATGGCAAAATTTTGACCAATCATACCTAGTTTGTCACTTTTAACTGACAAATTCTAGACTTCATTTTTTAGTTCAGTCAGAACTATCATGTGATTGTGGTGTCTAATGCATCATAACCAATTCATAACTCTGATGGTCTTTAATCTGTCATGTTAACAGTAGACCTCTAAACAGTAGGATCGTCAAATTCACTTTGTCCCATTCTTTTCCTAACAAGATTTGAATCGAGTCATTTCTCAAATCTATTGGTGATAATTTATTAAATAACTACTATCATGTTGTCGATCTCTGAATAGATTAGTTAATATTCTCATGGTATAAGTTTGAAGACTATACCGTTATCTCCTTTCTTTTGAGGGTTGTAATATAACTTGAAAGTATTGCAAACTCAGAAGATAAAACAAGCAGGAAATGCAACGGAAGAGTCAAATAAAATTACTTTTTATTGATTCAAAAAGAAGAAAAAAGAGGATACATGGATTACAAGCTAAGATGGTGCTTTGTAGGACTTGATCCGTTCTTTGAGGGTGGCCAGCTTGTTCTTCCTCTCTTCAGCAGCTCTGATAAATGCCTGCGATCTCAACTCAGCTTCATTAAAGTTCGCTGTCTGGGACAAATGAGCATCAATTTTGGCCAAAGTTTCCCTTTGTCCTATCTTCTGTTGTAGGACTTCATCACTTTGAGCTGCTTCAGCCGAGTGATCTCCTCAAGATGCACTGATTCAGCCTTGGACAAAAAAGGTTGGCCTTCTTGATTATCTCCTTGGCCTTCTCAATTTTATCCTCAGCATCAAGAAGAGCGCTATTGGAAGAATCAATGGCATCCTTAATTTTTACTTTCCTTGTTTCTAAGGATTTCAAACCTGAAGATATTACCTTGGCTGCTTCCTGTGTTGCAAGGTGAGACTCACGCATTTGAGCGACGAGGCATTCAAGCTCTTTATCAACTGACGAATGCAAGTCTGAATTGCTGAGGTGGCGCTACTCACCCACGTCCTTCTCAAGCCTCTCCACCAGAAGCTCTAATGCGACAGCGTGGTCATCCCCTTCGAAGTCTCGAATGCCTTCAATATTTTGAGAGAGAACCACTTTAGAGCTGAAAATGAGGTGGTTGCCTTCAAGATCAAAGCAATAGATCGCTTTAGGCTTTTGTAGAAACTATCAACTATCTCAGCCACAAATTCTTTCTCTGTTTCAATTACTCCTGTGAGCAAGTAGTCCCAGAAGACAAAGCTTCCATTGGTTTCACTGTCATAATGGTGGAGGAAATTGCAGAAGCACAGGCTGGAGAAAGACGAGGAATCACCAGTGAGCAGGAAGGAGTCTTCATCAAAACAAGTATACTAGCCATGATAGAGGTAGGACTGGTAACTATTTCAGGAAGAACCGGTTCGACGACCAGCGTCAGAGATATAGGGCTGGTGATTATCCTTAGCCCAGTAGTTGCCAAGACTGGCGGCGTCAGAGAAACCACCGTCATCTCACCAACCGGTTCAGCAGAGAGTGTGATTGGTTCCGTAGCCTTCATCTCCTCGGCCACTTTAGAGTCACCGGCAGGCTCAGGCTGGTAAGAGAGCAGGTTGTGATATAAGATGTCCAAACTGCAGCATCCACAACAGCTGAAGTGCTTATCTCTCCCCTGAATTCCTTGGGAGGACTCGCCAGTTCCCTTGAAGTCGATGTACCCAAAGGCGGAATACCTGCAAAAGTATTTTATTCAAATAAGGTATAATATCAAGAAAAGATTGCTTATAAATGGTTAAGATATTACCAAGAGGTGATGGGGTCATAAGAGACACCGGTTCAACCGCCACAGCAACAGTGTCCCCCCCGGACTCCTTTAACGGCAGCGCTAACTCCAGCAGGCTCCATAGAAGAAATTTGGCAGTAGCAATAACCTCAGGAAGGATTTCATCCATCATGGCAGCTTCCATAACCGGAATGCTCGGCTCGTCTTTGCTTGCCGAGGACTCTGTAACCCATCCTCTCTAGAGCCTGAATCTATTGGGCTCTCCTTCGAAGTGCCAACACCAGAAGGACCGACACCAGCCGTGTACCCTCGAAATCCTCAGAAATGATGAAGTAGCTTGCCTCGTCGCCCTCCCAGTAGGTGAACAAGGGATAGTAATAATCCCCCTATTCTCCGGCAGCTTCGATTTTGAATCGCAAGTTAAACAAGTGAGCTGCATGAGATAAAAGGAAATAAAAAAACTTATGTATACATGTGTATATGTATATATACATGTTGCAAAAATGGACCTGGTCTTACCAAGGCCGAGAATAGCTTTGTCAGTTGCTTGTTTTTGCGCCGATAGTTTAATAACTAACGGGACAGGAGGAGGAGCAACTGCAGCCGATTCGCTCTCTGCGATAGCAGTAGGAGTGCGGCGACGGGATTTCTTCACCACCCTCTTCCTGCGAGATCTACCTTGCCACTTCTACTTGAAATGGACGTCAGGATCTTCTTCTTCCACCCTTCTAATTCCACTTCTTCCATGAGGGCCGTGCCTACCCCACCGGGAGCATCTGTTAGAAATCTAGCACCTGCAACATCTTCAAAGCGAGGGCTTTTGGCGTCCGAAGCTTCACTGTTGGCGGTCATAATAAACTTCGGAAAGCCGGGCACCCGGACTCTTTTGCCCTCTTCCTTCGCAGTGACTTTTTGCTTCAGCTGCTTGGTGATCCACTTCAAGCCAAAGAAGTTGATGGAAAACCCAGTTGGCACGGAGCTCAAAATTCTGTACCATTAGCAAAACCCCAAAGTCATCAATAGGTTTGGGGTCCTCAATGGCATACACAGCCATGCCTCGGTACAGCCAGCAATGAAGTACCGTCAAGTGCGAGCACCATCATCAGACTCCCCATGAACGCCAGGTTAGTGTTCGGATTGCCAACGTAGAGTTCGTCATATCCGAACTGGCGAGCAAACTGGCTGGGAACTTACGACTACAAGTAGCAAGTATCTCCGCTCCTGTACACCAAGTGAGAAGGCTAAATGCTAACCAACAATTCAAAAACTCCCCGGCTCAATGACGTCTTATTATCCCCGGCAACCTTGAATTTCCCGTCATATCCCCCATCACGGATGTAGGGGAAACACTGGAAGAGACATATACATCATACCGACACAATAGCTTGCAGACCACAGCCACGTGATCCGTGACCATGAAGATCCTTCAAATCAATGGAGGTGTGCCACCTGAACACCCTCTGGAGGCTCTTCCCCAGCTTGAATGATAGCCGAACAGTGAAGAGTGAACAATGCCATCAAATAAGTATACGACAATCTGATCCTGGGGTTCGATCTGTCGCAGGGTAAGATCATCCCTTTTTCCCTCTTCATCGGCAATGGTCTGCAGAAAGCCTCCATCAATGCCCAAAGACCCCGTTGAATACAATAACCATGCTAGAAGAAGTCCTAGAGAATGACCATGTACCAGACAAATGGCCGGTAATAGGACATTGGGGGGACGACATCACTAGAAGGAGATGGCACCACATATTTCTTCAGCCATACTGATAAAAACTCGGCCAAAAGTGCTTTCCGGGACATTGGTTTGTGGGCCTAATGATGAAAGCTCCTAAGAATGTCGCCCTTCTTATAGACCCCATCATCTTCCTTTAGAACAATGTCTCCTTAGGCATGCTGCTTCATCCTCTGAAAGATATCCTCGTCTGCAACCCCGCAGTGAGCCGCTTCAGGGGCATCTTCCAGGTTGGGAAACAGATAATTCCCCAACTCTTCGAACTACTCGAGGCTCCCTTGTGATTGTCATGCATGCTCGAGAAGACGTAGAAGTGTCATATCAGCTCTCGATAGGTGATTAGTACACAAATGTGCATATTTTACCATATCATTCCCATGCATATTGCTAATAAATATATGATTTTTACTCATCTTCTCTATATTTTTACAGGTTCATAACTGAAATGAGAGAAAGCCCAATAATCACTTTAATTAGCAATAATTAAAGAGATTAATTCCAAGCCCAAGATAAAGCCCAAATTTGAAATCAGAATCCAGAGAGATCCGCGCGCCAACTCAAGGTTCTAGAAGACCACGTGGCTAACAAACTTGTAACAACTTCGTACCAGAAAGTTGTTAGCCAACGGCCACAAAACTGCCGCGCCTTGCCGCCAATCTGCGGCAGATCTGGGTCTGTTGGATCTCGGATTTTGAGCCAACGGCCTAAGCTCTCGAAGCTTCTCTCTGATCCTATAAATACTGCACCTAGACCTGCGAGAAAGGACTGAACAGAAGAAGAGAGATAAGAGGATAGATCATTGTATTTTTGTAAGATTTTTCTCTAGGTTTTGTTTCTCTTAGTCTTCTTCTTCCCTAGAAATCTTTGCAAGAGAGAGATTGTAAGAGAGAGAGAGCTTGTGTAATCAAGGTGTGACAACTTGTGGAGCGAGGATTCATCCATTCTCTTCACTCTACTCAAGCAATTTCTAGTATTACTTTGCTTTCTTTACTTCTAGTTTTACTTTACTTGCAATTTTATTCATGCTTTGTTTTGCTTTTCTAATGGCTAGTAGCTAATTCTTTCTGCTCATGGCTAGCTAACAACTTACCTTGCTAATTATTAACTCATGGGTGATTGCTATCTTTAATCTTGCAAAGTGTATGATCTTCTCTTCTCCGATGGGTTACTTTCATACTTGGCTAGTATCTTGTTGTAATTCTCCATATGATTCATGTGTGCCTCATTTAGAGCCTTGTCTTTAGAACAAGTGCCTTGATGGAACATGGAGATGGATCACCAAACATATGCTAATAGATGTACAACTTCTTCACTTTCAATTGATGTATGTTGTATCTTCTTCCTTAGCCTCCCTTGTGTGTCGCTCTTTTGATTCCATTATTGAAAGTCTACTTGTAGGCCAATGACATCTATGAAGTCTACAAGACAAGTCCAAGAATGATCCCCATCATCCAAGTGGGAAAGTAATTAGACCAACACGCAAGACATACATATGCCGATGAGTCAACATGAGGCAAGCATCACCATCACGGAGTTTAGTAAGTCTTTAGCAAGGAAGTAAGGTTAGCTAGCCATGGTTTTTTTTCATCTTAAATTCTTTCAAAGTTTTACTTTCTTTTAGTGTGAATATCAAATCCAATCTTGATTTGATTTCTCTCGATTTCCATCATGAACATATCCATCCATTCTTTCATTCTTTTGTCATGATTCTTTTATTCTTTTAAAGCAAAGAAGAATTCTCGTTTTACATCTTCACTACGGACCGTAACGCTTCTATCGCTAGCTCTCCCTGAGAATCGACTCGGTATAGCTCTATGCTATAACGGAGATAGGAAAGGGTATATTGATCTTTGAATACATTTGTAGAGCACTCGAGGTTGTTTCTAAACCTTAACTCTTTCATTTGAATATCTATATTTGTGTGCAAATTAACTCCACAATACAACACTTTCCCGTCTAATCAAATTTTGGCGCCGTTGCCGGGGAGAGCAACGGATTTTCTTTAAAGTGAAGAACTAAACGAATCTTCTTCTCTGTTGCAGGTTAAAGTTGAAGAAATAGGAAATTTTGCATTGCAGAAACATATAAGCGGACCTGGGCCTCTGCTCTCGAAAGCAGAGACCAGGATCCCTTTGACTTGCCGCGTTCCCACGGCAAAAGCCGCGGTTCTGCGGCAAGAAGGAGTTGACTACTGACCACTTTTCTGCAGGGCTTGCTTCTCTGCAAAATACTGCTGCTGCAATACATAAAATCTTGTTTGCTTCACCTATTACCTGCTAATTTAATAAACAGTAAAAAATTGGTTGAAAAGTTAAAAATTGTTTAGACATTTGCATCTCTAGGCACGTGTCTTTCAATTCCTTTACTTTTACTGTTGGAAGAGTGCTGGAGGCAAGGTACGTAAGCATTGCATATTGACTAGGACTCACTCTTTGTTTGATTTAATTCCGCTTTGGGTGATCCTTGTTTGTTTACATCGTACACTTGCACAAATCAATTCTAAGGGCATAACTCATAAATAAGATAAGGTGGGGATTTTATCACCCTTCCTTAGCCCGAAAATCATTTTCGCAAGCACTCACAATCCTAAGCTTCTAAATAAAATTTGCTAGACGTTGGCCCTAGGGACATCCGGACTCACTTAGGAGATTATCCTAAGGGGGAAAAGTGTTGGAAATTGACTTTTGTAAAATCAGTGTCTAGGAAGGGATTGAGGGCCGAAAGCCCGAAGGTTGCTGGTTACTTAATTAAGGAACGTCTCTGACGGAAAACCTCCCACCAACCTTGCCCTTCCATGGCTGATTCGCTTATAGTCAAAGTCTACACTAAACCTCCTGTGGACGGTCTAATCTGTTAGGAGTCGTCTAGGTCCAGGAATCCTAGAAGCTTGGATTGATTTTTCTTTTATTTGTTTGTTATTTTCATTTTTTCTTTTTCGCTGGTGTGATCGGTGCACGTTGTTTGTGATTGTATATGCAAGAGTGGTTTCGTGATTCAGAATCTGCAAGACTTGTTAGACTTTCTACACTTACACAACCACTTGACATTATGGAAAACAACATCTCACTTCAGGATCGATTCTATCCGATTCGCACCTCCCTTCCATCTTGCATTCTTCTCCCCGAATCTAATGGAAATCACTTCGAGCTGAAACCGCAATTCATTAGTACACTTCCCCGATTCCATGGTCTTGAGTCTGAGGACGTATACCTCTTTATTCGCGAGTTTGAAGAGGTATGCCAAATGATGAGAATTTCCCAACTAACCGAGGATGCTGTTAGGTTACGGTTCATACCGTTTGCACTTAAGGATTTAGCTAAGAAGTGGCTTTACAATCTTCCCGTCAGTTCCATATCTTCATGGGAGGATTTTGTAAAGGTCTTTCTTAAGAAATTCTATCCTATCCACAAAACAGCCCTCATGCGAAAGAATATCATGCAATTCAAGCAGGAACCAAATGAACCTTTCTGGAAGTATCTTGAGCGTTTCAAAGACCTTCTAGCCCTATGTTCTCATCACGGCATAGAGAAATGGCGTCTGTGCCAGATTATCTATGACGGTTTAGATTACCAAACAAAAACCCTCCTTGAATCCATGTGTCAAGGGGAATTTTTGAAGAAAGATGAACATCAGGGGTGGGATCTCTTTGAAACCCTAGCTGAGAAAACCATTCAGTGGGAGTCATGTCCTGATAAATCCACTCCCCCCACTTCCAGAACTGGTACGCACTCCATAGAATCCTCTCTAGCTGCAGATGCCAAGATCACACAATTAATGAAGAGGATAGAACTGCTTGAGTCTAGGGGAAATTCTGTTGTAAATCAGGTCAACCCATTGCCTGTAATTCAACCAGGTTGCACCAACTGTCATGACCTTAGCCATGTCTTTGAGGAGTGTCCTTTGTATCAGCCCCAATCATATCAGGAGAACATGAATGCAGCATTTACCAGACATCCATACTCCAACACATACAATTCAGGATGGCAGAACCATCCAAATTTTTCATGGAGTCAGTCTGGTTCTGAGCATTACATACCACCACTTCCACATCCATATAATGCTCATTCTCACACACCCAGTTTCAATCAGAATTCACTGTATGTTCATCCATCTCAAAGTCCACCACATTCACAACCATATCAGAACCCACCATATTACCAATCACAATTCCAGCCTCTGTATCATCAACATCCACCCCAGAATGATTCAGAAATATCAGAGTTAAAAAAAATGCTAGAAACCTTTACAAAGAACTATCATCAGGATATGAATAAAGTTCAGGTCCAAATTGGGCAATTGGCTGAGAGACAAAACGGAATGTTCCCAAGCCAGCCATTGCCAAATCCCTAACATCACTTCCCTTTGAATGAAGTGGAAGATTCAGGACCCAGTCAATGTCATGCTATTCATACCCTGAGATCTGGAAAACAATTCGATAATAAGGTTTCTAGTCCATCATCTCATCCAGTACCAAAGCCAACACCTCAAATCCCAATGCAACTAACTTCTGACAACCCATCCTCTAGTTCAGAGCCATCCACTTCAAAAGCCAAGGGGAAAGAAAAGGTAGATGAGCAACCTTATATGCCTAGAGTACCATTTCCAAATAGGCTTAAGAATCCCAAGACAAATGCTCACATGGAGAAAATAAAAGAAATGTTCAATAAGGTCCAAATCAATGTCCCTCTTCTTGATGCCATACAACAAGTACCATCATATGCTAAATTCTTAAAGGAAATGTGCACCAAGAAGAGGAAAACACAAGTCCCTAAAAAAGTCTTCCTAGCATCATCCATCAACGAGCTGCTCAATGGTCCAATTCCTGTTAAATACAAAGACCCAGGGAGCCCCACCATTTCATGCATCATAGGACAGACCACCATTAATAGGGCACTTCTTGATTTGGGGGCCAGCATCAATCTCCTGCCTTTCTCTGTGTACCAACAATTGGGGTTAGGTGATCTCCGTCCTACCCAAATGACTATCTAATTGGCTGATCGCTCTGTCACTAGACCCAAGGGGGAAATTCACGATGTCCTTGTCAAAGTTGGGGAATTCATTTATCCTGTTGACTTTGTAGTCCTTGAAACAAAACCTGTGTCTAATTCCAATCAAAGGGCTCAAACTCCTGTCATTTTGGGACGACCATTCCTGGCTACTACAAATGCCATCATTAATTGCCGGAATGGATCAATGAGGTTAACCTTTGGTAACATGACTCATGAACACAATGTCTTCCACACACAACCTCGTAAAACAAAGATCAAACATTTGAGGTTAGCTTTATTGAGGACAATTGTGAGGCTTCAAAAGATGAGTCACAATTCTGTGATTCTCTTCAAGAACCTCCAATTGATATATCTTTTGAAGACCTGTTTGCTGATGAGATCATGTGTCTAGATGAGTCCACTCGGGGTCAGTTAACTGATTGCATACTTCCGGATGTTGACTTGAGTTTTGAAGAATTATATGGAGAGGAGTTAAAATTTCTAGATATTGGAAGTGTTGAGATTCCTAGTGAAAGTGGTGATAAGGCATTTGTTTGTGAACAATGTGGTGGAATGAGTGTGAATGATAATAACAATCAATTGAATCTGGAAACACCTAAGGCTAACAAAATTCATACCGTCTCCCAACTGAGCTCACGAAAGCAGACGCACTGGAACGATGGGAAACGGGCCAGAGGAAAACGACCAAAAGCATAGGTAATGGTTACACTTGTATATAGTCTTTGTAAATAATTTTTGCACTTTTTTGTAAATAAAAGTTTCTTACCTCTTACTTGTTTCATGCATACATGTATCATAATGCATTGAGGACAATGCATGAAATAAGTGTGGGGGAGGGTTTACTAACATAGAGTTTTTAGATCTTCTTTCTTTTACACTTTTTTTAGAAAATGAAATAAAATAAAAAAAAACTTTTTGAAATAAGAGACAAAGTTTAGATCTATTTTTAAGAAAATTAAGATGTATCTTAGGAATTAAGAAAGCCTTAATTATGACATCTTAAACCTAGTTGAAATAATAGATCTTGCTTGAAATTATAGGCTAAGTAAGAAAAATTGGTGAGATATTTTTATCTTGAATTTTTTGCCTTAGATAATATGCACTTTACACTTACACATTCTTGGGATGGAGACAAAGACCAAAAATGCCATATAAATAAAAAAAAGAAAAAGAAAAAAAAATATAAATAAAACATTACCTATTAAGCTGGAGAATTGTGCCTCAAGAAGCATGATTATTCACGCCTAACGGTGGTAAAGGAAATAAATAATCCCTTTAGTTTTGTGGCCTTTTTTACTCGAGACCTTAAACCCGAGGGATGTTTTCTCATCTGGTGCCCTAAGACCGTCTGGTTTGGGAGTCATCGGTTAAAGGCTCGCTACAAGGGTAAACTAGAAAGCCTAAACTAAGGGAAAAAAAAAAAAGCAGAATATATATATATATATATATATATATATATATATATATATATATATATATATATATATATATATATATATATATAAATAAATAAATGGCTTGATGGTTGGAGTTGAAATCCCAGAAATTTTCACTGAGCACGGTGTGCATACTATCTAGGTTTTATGAAAGATAAAATATTCAATCCAATTTTGAATTCTTACCTTAATTGAAGATAAGATCTTGCATGGAGACTAAGTTTAAGGAAGAATGATTATAGGTGGACTTATGACCTAAGATCACTTATATTTTTGCAAAAATAGTTCGAAAACATGTCTCTCTTTCAAAAGGCATTTTCAAAATACTAACATTTGTCTTCTTTCTTTATGGATTTTGTGGGTGTAATCCGCTGAAAACCCTCAGGAGACAACACTCCTCCTCTAGGGTAACCTAGAGATTTAACGGCTTGTTGCACACGCTCAGTGCAATCGTGTCACCTACGAAAGTGGTGTAATAAAATTGGTAGTATAGATTTTCTTTTCTTTGTTTTGCTCGGGACGAGCAAAAGAATAAGTGTGGGGGTGTGATTAGTACACAAATGTGCATATTTTACCATATCATTCCCATGCATATTGCAAATAAATATATGATTTTTACTCATCTTCTCTATATTTTTACAGGTTCATAACTGAAATGAGAGAAAGCCCAATAATCACTTTAATTAGCAATAATTAAAGAGATTAATTCCAAGCCCAAGATAAAGCCCAAATTTGAAATCAGAATCCAGAGAGATCCGCGCGCCAACTCAAGGTTCTAGAAGACCACGTGGCTAACAAACTTGTAACAACTTCGTACCAGAAAGTTGTTAGCCAACGGCCACAAAACTGCCGCGCCTTGCCGCCAATCTGCGGCAGATCTGGGTCTGTTGGATCTCGAATTTTGCGCCAACGGCTTAGGCTCTCGAAGCTTCTCTCTGATCCTATAAATACTGCACCTGGACCTGCGAGAAAGGACTGAACAGAAGAAGAGAGAGAAGAGGATAGATCATTGTATTTTTGTAGGATTTTTCTCTAGGTTTTGTTTCTCTTAGTCTTCTTCTTCCTAGAAATCTTTGCAAGAGAGAGATTGTAAGAGAGAGAGAGCTTGTGTAATCAAGGTGTGACAACTTGTGGAGTAAGGATTCATCCATTCTCTTCACTCTACTCAAGCAATTTCTAGTATTACTTTGTTTTCTTTACTTCTAGTTTTACTTTACTTGCAATTTTATTCATGCTTTGTTTTGTTTTTCTAATGGCTAGTAGCTAATTCTTTCTTCTCATGGCTAGCTAACAACTTACCTTGCTAATTATTAACTCATGGGTGATTGCTATCTTTAATCTTGCAAAGTGTATGATCTTCTCTTCTCCGATGGGTTACTTTCATGCTTGGCTAGTATCTTGTTGTAATTCTCCATATGATTCATGTGTGCCTCATTTAGAGCCTTGTCTTTAGAACAAGTGCCTTGATGGAACATGGAGATGGATCACCAAACATATGCTAATAGATGTACAACTTCTTCACTTTCAATTGATGTATGTTGTATCTTCTTCCTTAGCCTCCTTGTGTGTCGCTCTTTTGATTCCATTATTGAAAGTCTACTTGTAGGCCAATGACATCTATGAAGTCTACAAGACAAGTCCAAGAATGATCCCCATCATCCAAGTGGGAAAGTAATTAGACCAACACGCAAGACATACATATGCCGATGAGTCAACATGAGGCAAGCATCACCATCACGGAGTTTAGTAAGTCTTTAGCAAGGAAGTAAGGTTAGCTAGCCATGGTTTTTTCATCTTAAATTCTTTAAAAGTTTTACTTTCTTTTAGTGTGAATACCAAATCCAATCTTGATTTTGATTTCTCTCGATTTCCATCATGAACATATCCATCCATTCTTTCATTCTTTGTCATGATTCTTTTATTCTTTTAAAGCAAAGAAGAATTCTCGTTTTACATCTTCACTACGGACCGTAACGCTTCTATCGCTAGCTCTCCCTGAGAATCGACTCGGTATAGCTCTATGCTATAACGGAGATAGGAAAGGGTATATTGATCTTTGAATACATTTGTGGAGCACTCGAGGTTGTTTCTAAACCTTAACTCTTTCATTTGAATATCTATATTTGTGTGCAAATTAACTCCACAATACAACACCTTTCCCGTCTAATCAATAGGTCTCGAACAAGGCGGGCTTCTGCTGCGCCAATTCCACCTCACATGTGAAGTATTCTTCATAAGGGAGAGATCCCATTGGCAAAGCAGAGACTTCCCACATTTCATGCAAAGCCATGCCCAATTCGCCTATAGGGGTGAAGAAAATCCCTATAGCTGGGCAATATAATTTGAAGATGGCGTAGAAATTCGCTACGCTTATCTGGATACCATAGCAGGTAGCTCTGATAGCCTTCTAGAGTCCCAGCCTCTCCATATCCTCCTCAAAATAGGCTAAGACATATATGGTCAAATCCCTCCACCAGGTCTTGGGAGGATGAATCCATCCTGGGGTCCTGAAGTCAGTTACTGGGTAGTTGCCATGGACTCTGAAGAATTGATTTCCAAAGGTCTCTGAGCCATAACTGTATTTTCTCCTACCGGGATGTCTTAGAGGACATTCCTGGGGTGAAGACCTAGTATGCATCGAGGGGGACCTGCCCTTGTATAGCTAAGAGAAGCAGCTGTCAAAATACCCACGTGGACTGAGTCAGTGGTCTGGGTCACTTGCAATTTCATCTTCTGAGGCCTCGCTACGTATTGGAAGAAGGATAGTGAAAAATGACGCTTGTTGGACGGAAGATAGTACTTCTCGCTAATCAAATTAAAGATCCACTGCCTTCCTCAGCCAGCAGTTGATGGTCTGTGTCAGGCGCTGCATCTCTGAACATAAAGTCAGGTTTTCGATAAATCTTCCGGTCACAGTCATCTAGAGGAGCAGTAGTCAGGATACTCCTTATTGTGCGCTGATCTCCGGTGTGGATAAGGCATCGCGGCCAGGAGTACTCCATTCACTAAATAATGAGGCTTGTCCCTGGATTTATAGATTGATGTTTCCATCCAGTTCCCTGGCTGACCCGAAGAGGATGTTCAAGGGTCCCGGAATATAATGGACTGCAGAAACAAAGAGAAGAAACTATATTAGTCCATTAGCCAAAGAAAAGAGAAGCTAAAGTAAAAGAAAACTGCTAAGGCATAGTTTCGCTCTCCAAGCGAAGCTAACCTGGCATTAGCTTCTCCCCGAAGCTCAGCTTCGAACTCTGCATGAAGGCAGAGTGTTGAAAATCACTAAGTGATTAGCTTCGCTCTAGAAGCTTAGCTTCACATTCTGCCACTTAACAGGATGCAGAAATCCCCAAGCGCTAGCTTTGCGGAAAAGGCACTTGTAAAGCGACCACAAAGTGCTCAAGTCCTCCAAATTAGCTTCGCTTCAGAAGCTTAACTTCGCATTCTGTCACTTGACAGAATGCAAAGAACGCCCTAAGGGCTAGCCTCGCATAGAAGCTTGGAGAAGAAACTGTTCATTTTCTAATTTCAAATCGTGAAATTAAAGGGGAATTAAATCCCCTAAAATTTGGTGGGATTAAATTAAGAGAGTACAATTCCCTAAGTTCATGGGATCATGATGAATCACTCTGGATTTACCATGAAATAACCAGGAACTGGCTTTGAAAAGAGATAAAAAAATCTCTGGGAAAAAGGAGAACTCCCTACCCGCTATGGGGCTTCGATGATCGGAGAGGAGACGCCGCCGCCATAGCAGAAGTCGCTGCTTCTTTCCCTGCGCGTCATTTGGGGGCCATTAAGAATTGTGAAGAAGTTCTGAAAGTCTGGAAGAAGGACAAAGAGATTTGTTCTCTGAAAATTCAAAGTGTTTTAAGAGAAGGTAGTTCCCTCTTTCAGCCTACTGGGCTTTTATGGACATGGAGTTGTCTAGCTTCACCTACTCAAAAGGAGCGCAAGCGGTCATTTCAAATTAATTTTAAATGGCGCCCAAGCACCTTCTTCGAGAAGCCTTACTTTAGCTTCACTGAGGGCTCATCTTTATCACTGCTGAGGGCTCATCTTTAGTTTCGCTAGAAATTTTGTGCTGGCTCCGCAGAGAGCTCGTTTCCAACTTCACTGGGAACTCATATTTAGCTTTGCTAAAAGCTTAGCTCCACTAAAAGCTTCTTTTTCCTTTTTGGAAAAAACTTATGGAGAAAACCAAGTTGGATCACTTAGCATCCAATGGATTTCTCCCAACCCAAGCTAGTCCATTCCAGTTTCTTCCGAAGTTCAAGGTGAAAGACATGGAGTAAAGCAAATAAAAAAAAAGAAGGCAATATTTTATTGATTTAAAAGGGAAGATATATTGATAATACATCAAAATTGTTTTTTATACAATTAAGTCT
Organism: Agave tequilana; assembly: GCA_038442645.1. Lineage (NCBI taxonomy): Eukaryota > Viridiplantae > Streptophyta > Magnoliopsida > Asparagales > Asparagaceae > Agave > Agave tequilana. Next base: position 47,139 of record JAVJIF010008154.1, on the reverse strand, counting down.
CTACTCCGAAGGCATACAAGTTATTCTATCTATTTTCAGGATGATAGTGGTTCTTGAAGTCGCTCAAGTCCATCAGACCAACTGGACACGAAAGGCTTTCCTCCCTTCCAGGGCCGTAATCCTTTACTTAATGGCAGATTTGCCACCAGAAAGCTGAATCTTCCTTAATCAAAGTTGGCACCAAAAAGCTGGATCTTCCTTAATCAAAATTGGTAAAGGAAGAATCCGAGATCTTACTGGTGACATTCCTTTCCCATATTTTGTGCAGAGATCCAGCAAAGGTGAGATATTGGTGAAAATGATACAGCACAAATCCGCAGCTAAGTGGATCATCGCGGATAGGCGACCGCCGGCCTTCTCCTAGAGTTGGCATCAGCTGCTCCATTATATTCCTCCTGCTTATGATCAAAGCCTGGACTTGAAAATAAAGATGCATACTTTTGTCCTCCTTCATCAGGTCGAAAAGATTGGGAGCACAGTGTACTGCAACATGAAAAAAAAGAATGAGTTAGCATTAAGTAGAGAGTAGATAAGTAGAGAGTAGAAGATGCTAAATCAGAGTTTTGTGCCCTGAGCGAAACTGATCCAGATCCAGCCTCACTATGCTCTGAGGCTAAACTTCAAATTATATAGAGGCAAAATGCTTGAGAGCTTGAAAGGCACTGATGCATCAAAACAGGCAGAGGATAGCCTTGCCTATATGGTAAGGTTAGACTGGCCCAGAGAGGGCAAAATCTTAGCCCCGCCTATATGGGAAAACTGGCTCAACCTCGAAAAGGCCAAGTCCTAGCCTCGCCTGTATGGCGAAGCTAAAACTAGTCTAGAAAAGGTAAGGCCTCTTATATGATAGGGTTAGCCTCCCCTAAAATAAAAAGGTTAAGGCAGGAGCTTCTCCTAGAAAGATTCTTCGCCTAATTAGGCAGAGTATTAGCTTCGCCAGGATTCTTAAGAAGGGCTAAAAACCTTCTCCAAAAAACCACTAAATGCAGAGACCAAGGGAATTCAATCCTTGAAATAGCTGGTAAAGCTAAAAATTTAAAGGAAATAAACTCCCAAAGCTTACTAATTTATCGGTAAAGTCTTCGAATGGCCGAGACTCACTAGCTCTTGGTCAGGTAACGACCAGAGTGAGAGTCCCCACTACTTCAGGGACCTCAATCTCCTTAGTTGGGCAATGAGGGGATGTCATGAACAAATTTTTCAGAAAAAGAAAAGTATGTTTCTCTGAGAAGGACTACAAGAGTCCTATTTATAGGCCTCATGGCCTGACCACGCCGCTGTTACTTTAATCCTAAAAGCGCAGGCGAAGTTAAAGCATTTAAATGCGTAGCCTCGAGAAAGGGAATAGTCCCCCTCGTAAATACATACGAAGTTAATCGAACTTCAAAAAAGGGAATAATCTCCCTCGTAAATACAGGTGAAATTATTCAAACCTTGAAAAAGGGCGCAATCCCTCTAGCTACTCACAAAAGCGGTTAGCTTTAGGGAATGGAACATCGCTCCATCACAATGAGCACGAAGTTAGCGCTGACAGGGCACTGATAATCCAACTCTGTTTGGAAGCAAAGCTGCTTAAGGAAGCCCAAAGGCAAAGCTACCTAGAAGGGCGAAGCTACACGAAAGCGAATTATTGCAGTTCCTGGGCGAACCTATTCCAGCCCAAAAGCGGGGTTAAAGGAAAAGTTGAACTCAACCACCAAGGTGACGTTCATATCCACATACCATTGATAATCAAACAAAGCAGTTCAAAGTATTTTGAAATCTGAACCATTCCATTGCAGATTTATGATAACTTTGAAGGGGGACTTGTTGACACTCTAAAAAGAAAAAACTCTATCATTTATCTTCAACCGGTCTGAACAACGTCTAATTTATCAACATTTATAAAAGATAGGTCGAAGACAAGCTGATGACCAGGGACAAGACAACGACTTAGACTTTACTGATCCAATGAAGCAGGCAGTGAGCCAAAGTTATCTTTGAAAAGATCTAAGCAGGCCTAAAATGCTAAGTTAGCTCAACACTTAGCCTTGTATGAACTCAAGGGGATAGGCTCGCCTGAGAACTTAAGTTTGTCTGGCCTTGCTTTAAAGCTCTTCATAGCTCCATGTAGAGCTAACTAATAGCTTCACCTGAAGCTCCCTTGGTAGCTTCGCTTTGAGGCTAACTATTAGCTTCATTTCGAGCCTTCCATTTAGCCCCGCCAGAGGCTGATTCAAGAGCTTTGCGTTAGAAGTTTTATCCCTACCTTTGCTAGAAGGAGGAAATGGTTGAGCTTCACTATGAGCTGAGTCTTAGCTTCGCATGAGGCTATGAAGGTAATTTCGCCTGAAGCTATAAGCTAAGTCTTAGCTTCGCATGAGGCTACGAAGGTAACTTCACAGCTTCGCACGATTTAGCTCCATAGCGAGCTTTACCAGGTCATCAATTGACTATTTCCCATAGGGGATTAATGGGTGAACCCCACTAATTTAGTGGGATTAACACCACTTTAAGTGGGCGGTTACACCCGCCCACTTCGTCCTACATTAAGTGGGGACAATTAAGCCACAATGGCAGGGAGGAGTTCACACGAACTCTCTAGCCTCGCTGGAAGCTCATAAGTAGCTTTGCTGCAAGATCATTTGGAGCCTCACGCGAAGCTAAAGACCGATCAGCCTTGCTAAATTCAACGGGGCAGTAAATAGTCCCTTGCTGAGCCAAGGACAGGGGATAACGGGCTAGAGAGAGAAGATTGGCTATAAATTTAAGAAGAAATTCTTAGCAAAAGGGTTCTCTTATTTTCCTGCTTCTAAATCTTTGATTTTTAGAACTAAGCGAGAAGGAAATCCCATTAGGAGGCATCGTGACCGTCTGATCGATTGCATTGTCAAAGGGATAAACTGATCGCGCGCTGATCAGATTCCTACTGGCATACTTTCCCAGAAATCTCAGAAGAGATCTACTTGTAATTTCCTTTTTGATTACTTGTAATTTTACTCCTCAATTCTTTTTGTAAGTATTCCCACGTATAGCAATTTTCAATAGAAAACAACCATAAGAATCGGGAATTGGAACAAGCCAATCATGCCTGGAAAAGCTATAGTCACTGCACCGCTGAAAATATCTGATGGAGGAGCACATATATGCCATGTTGTTCTGTTGCTCACTCTGAAGTGCTCCTGGTTTGTTAGGATCTTCTCTGTGGGTGAAATGATGCTTAGAGAAGATCATCCAGCTGGAACATGATACCTGCATATGGATCAACAGCTGAAGATGAGGAATCCGAGGCAAAAGGTTAAGCAAGAAGTGAGGTAGGATGGGTGGAACCTGAGTACAAAGACCAACATGCATCTTCTTCAAGAGGGTGTGATCAATGTCAATGGAAGGGGTGACGGGTCCCTCATCTGAAAGATTGATCGTCAAATGCTTGAACAGACCAGTAAGAATCATCCCGTATGGGAGATTCCTACTAGGATCAACAAATGACCGGAAAGCATAAAATTGATTATGAGTCTAGGAATGATCACTTTAATGCCTCACAGAAGGCAATAAATGAGAAGGAGAATGATTAGTCTGCAATTATGCATTATTATATCGCATTCCCTGCCGATTTGTGAATAAATTGTCGGTCTAAACCGTGTTTTGGTCTCTCTTGCAGATATATCAAAAGATTAAGGGCAAAGAAGTAATAAAAGCTTAATTAAACCCATTTTCAGGTAATTAAATCCGGATTTCTTGGAGGCCAAGTAAGGGAACTTCTAGAAGATGCATTGAACATAGACCTTTGCGCACGTTAGACGAAGATCTGGACGAATATACCCCAAACTGAATATACCAAGAAGGTCCTCGAAGCCCGGAGATGTTTCTCACCAAAACCAGGGATTTAACTCCCTAGTTTTGCTGCAGAAACGCGACAAATGTTGCGTTTCTATGACAATCTGGTGGGGCCATGCGTCGATCTTCGACGCGTGGCCCTGTCTCGTCTTCTGGAACCTACTTTTGCCTATAAAAAGTGCAGGGGTTGGCCAAAATGAAAGGAGATTTATTTTTTAGGCTAGGGTTTCTGTCTTTAGTGTAGTGTAGGTAGGTGTTCTTCATTTCTTTTATTTTGTATTTTTATTTCATTTTTAGATCTTGTGCTATCTCTCCATCAAAATATCTTCCTTTGTGCTGCAAGACATATGTGATACAAAATACATATTGACATGTCATATACACAAGTATATATATAAACATAAGTTTGTTATCATCAAAACCAATGGATATGTAATTATATGATGAACATGTAGGAGCATGAACAACGTGTGTGTGTGTGTGTAACATAACATAACATATAAGATAAGCTAAGCCCCCCTACATAAAAGACATATAGAGATATATGTGCAATAATTGACAATACTATTTTCAACAGATACATACACAACAATAATAATAACATGGAAACAGTAATAACAACAATACATATATAGATCTCCCCGTTGTTATTAATAAAAGGAAGAAAAATTGCAATACATATATAGCACAAACGAGAGATAGATAGCACAAATGAGCCTAATATAGAAGTTATTACATAAAATCAAGTCTTGAAAAGCATAACAAAGTTTTTCAACATAAAAGCTACATGCATTAGCAATCATGAAAGCAAAACTAAAAAGAACTGCTCATGTATCCTAGATGAAATGCATTGAAGGCCACATCTTGCTGGAGCATTACACATCAGATCTGGATATTGAAGATGGTGGTGAAAAGTTGTTCTTGAAATATTGAAGAATTTCCTGTTGAGTGGTGTTAAAGTGATCCATTCTTATGTTCAGTTTCATAAACTGATCCAGTATAGTGCTTTAATTGTTTATAATGGGAGTTTATGATTCCATCTTGGAAGTTTGTTTGGCCTTGATATCCAAGATTTGAATAGAGAGGGATTGTATAAGGTATAAGCAGATGGACTAGATGTGGATTGTGATGCACTGTGGGAATTGTGAGAAGAAAAGTTTGCTATGGTGGAGGTGTTTCCAGTAGCTTCATTTGAAGGAGAACGGATCTGTCAAATGGTTCAAAGACTCTGACCACATTGGACTCAAAAGCTAAGTGAAGTTTGAACTTTCGAAAGATGTGTGTGAGGAAGGCTCCAAAGGAAGAAAAGTGGATGGCTCCTTAACAAGAGTATCAAACAAAATACGAGCCCAATTAACCTTAAGTTTTACCATAATGGCATAAACACAATTAGTAAGATCACAAAAATAATAATTTTAACTCCCGATTTTAGGATAAATATTGTAGGTAAGGATATGAGCAATAAGCCTATGTATGGGTTGAAGCTTATTATTGACCATAGGAGGGCCTTGATCTGGAAGATTGATTCTGGAGAATACTTCCCCATCATTCATCTCAATTTCATTTAGTGTGAGGACATGAAAAGGAATATTAAGAATCTTGCCTAAGGATTTAGGGGTCAACTCAATGTCTATACCATTAATCGAGGTACACAACATAACTAAATTATCATCATCTTCATATATAAGAGTGAAAAATAAATATAGAAGAGATGGATAATACGCTTGCTTGTGCTCAATGAAAAACAATTCATATAGGCCTATTTGTTGAAGATAAGTGGATATATCATACTCAATGAAATCAGCAAAATTCACAAACCGACCAGGTATGATTTCTAATTAAAAGATATTAAGATAATCAGCCTCTAGACTAGGTTTTTTTTGAGAAAAGCTCTATAATCAGTAGATTTTGAAGAGGAAAAAACTGAAAACTTATTTTTCTTAAGTCCAGACATGATAAAGACAGAGGAAAGAAACTTCCAACATGGATAGGACTGAATTTGGATGAGATTTGATGTAGGATCTGAAAGAAGAAGAACCAGCTTCAGTCAACTGGTGTTGTGGAAAGCAGCAACACAATTTTGGGGTAATTTTAGGGTTTGAGAGTAAGTGAGAGAGAGGAAATGGTAAATATAAGAGAGAAAAGTAAAACCAATGGTTAGGATTGAATAAGAGACAATTCGGATCCCAGATATAAGTTAAACGGGTCAGATTTTGGCAGTAAATATCCATTTTAAAAAAACACTGTTTTGCCATATTAGTCAACTAAGGCTAGGGTGTAGTCGACTAATAACACTACTTAGTCGACTGATAGTCAATTCTAGTCGACTAAGTCAAGCATCCTAAAATAATCAGTCTCTGTTTGATGCAATTAGTTGACTACTCTGTAGTCTAGTCGACTAATCAAGGGTACAAGTAGACTAATACATATATAAGTTGACTAATAATTGAAAAAATACTATATGAAATGCAAACTATATGCAATATATTTTTAAATATCAAAAATTGCACAAATATCCAGTGTTCGTCTAAATTTCATAAATACATCCTCTTTAAGAGGCTTTGTGAAAATATCAACTATTTGATTATCAGTAGATATATAATTTAAAGAAATATCACCCTTAATAGCATGATTACGTAAAAAATAATGTCAGATATTGATATATTTTGTACGTAAATGCTAAATAAGATTTTTAAATAAATTGATAGCACTTGTATTATCATACATGATAGGTGAGATTATGCTTGTAATACCTAGTCAACTAGGATTTATTTTACCCACAAAATTTATGCACATGCAACACTAGCAGCAATATATTATGCTTCAATTGTCGATAATGACACAGATTTTTGCTTTTTGCTCAACCACAAGACTAGTGAGTGTCCTAAAAAGTGTTAAGTACCACAGTACTTTCCTGTCGATTTGCATCCAGCAAAATCAGCGTCACTATATGACATTAAATTAAATGTTCTTGATTTGGGTAAAACAAACCATAATTAATAATGTTATTAATATATCTAAAAAAATTTCGCTGTTTTAAGATGTGACTTTTTAGGATTAGACTGATATCTAACACATAAAAAAACACTGATCATAATATCAGTCTACTAGCAGTTATATATAAAAGTGAGCCAATCATACCTCTAAATAAGTTTTGATCAACACTCTTACCATTCTCATCTTTGTATAGAAATGTAATAGTACCCATTGGAGTTCTCTTACTTTCGAAATTTTTTATACCAAATCTCTTAAGAAGTTTCTTGGCATACTTATTTTGATTGATGAACATTCCATCATTTAATTACTTGATTTGTAGACCGAGAAAGTAATTTAGTTCACCCATGTGACTCATCTTGAATTCACTCTACACAGTCTTAGAAAATTCTTGATAAAGAGTTTTATTAGTAGAACTAAAAAAATATCATCAACATAGATTTAGATAATCAAAATGTTTTTATCGACATGCTTAATGAAAAACTTGTATCAACTTTGCCAATATCAAAACCATAATTCAAAAGAAAACTTTTGAGAGTTTATAATACCAAGTACGAAGTGTTTGTTTAAGACCATATAAAGCCTTTTTAAATTTGAAAACATGATTAAGAAACTTTTCATATTCAAAACCCGGAGATTGCTCTACATAAATGGTTTTTTTTAATAAATCTATTTTAAAAAGCATTTTTTACATCCATTTGGTAAAGTTTGAAATTTATAAAACATGCATAAGCAAGTAAAATACTAATAGATTCTAGCTTAGCTACATGTGAATATGTTTCATCAAAATTCGTACCTTCTTCTTAATTGTAATCTTGTGCAACCAAGCTTACTTTGTTATTTATTACTTATTCGGATTCATCAAATTTGTTCTTGAATATCCATTTCGTACATATAACCGGATGATCATGTGGTCGCTGTACAAGATCACATACATCATTTCTAAAAAAATGGTTCAACTCTTCTTGCATTGTAATGATCCAAAAATCATCAACACGTGCTTCTTTAACATTCTTTGGTTTAATGAGAGATATGAATACAACATGTGTTATGTAGTTCAACTTGGATCGAGTCTGAACACCTTGAGAGATATCTCCAATAACTAAATCATGAAGATGGCTTCTTACCTCAACAAATGTTTTAGGTAACTCAGTAAGATTTATCTTTCTTAGAAATATTAGTATTATTATGAGATGTAACTATATTATCAATAGAAAAAATATCTGTTATATTATAATCATGTGAAGAAATATCAATAGCAAGTTTAGATAGAGATTCATCAAACCTAACATAAAAAGATTCTTCAATAGTAGATATTTTCTTATTAAAGATTTTATATGCTTTACTACGAGCAGAATAACTAACAAAATACCTTCATTGGATCTTGTATCAAATTTATCCAAAGCATTGCCAGTATTCAAAAGAAAACATTTACACTAAAAAATCTTAAAATAAGAAACATTTGAAATTCTATCAAAGAAAAGCTCATAACATATTTTGTTCAAAATAGGTCAAATAAGAACATGATTAAAAACATAGCAAGCAGTAGCGACTGATTCAGCTCAAAAAATACTTTGGCAAGTTATTGTCTACAAGTACAGTTTTAGCACATTAATGCAAAGTCCTATTTTTTCTCTCAACAATACCATTTTGAAAAGATGCATTAGGAAAAGTAAAGTTATGTGTAATACCAAACTTGTTGCAGAAATTTGCAAAAGATTTGTTCTCGAATTCTCCTCCATGATCACTTTGATTGTGACTATGGTTAGAGATTTTTAATTTTGAACTCTTTTGCAAAAACTTGCAAATTCATCAAAAGTATCATTTTTATTTTTCAAAAAGATGGCTAAAGTAAATCGAGAGTAATCATCAATAATAACAAAAATATATTTACTTTTGTTTAAAGAAGGAACACGAGTAGGACCAAATAAATCTAAATGCAATAATTTTAAAGATTTATGAGTAGAAACTAAGTCTTTAGATTTAAAGAAAGATTTAACTTGTTTGTCTAATTGACAAGAATCACAAAAATAATCAGTTTTAAAAGTAAGTTTTGGAAGACCTTTAACTAAATCAAAATTTGAAATTTTCGAAATAGTTCTCATATTTAAATGCCCAAATCTTTTTTGCCAAAGAGAAGAACCATTGTTAGATGCAATTAAACAAAAAATATCATTTGAAGATAAATAAGTCATTGATAACTCATAAATGTTATTATTATAGGTACCTTTAAAAAAATAACTATCGTTTTAGTATTATATATAAGACAAGCATCCTTTTCAAAAATTATTTTATAACCCTTATCACATGATTGACTGATACTTAAAAGGTTATGTTTTAAGCCTCTTATCAAAAGAATATTTTCAATAAAGGGTTTTGATGCATTATCAATTTGCTGATACCAATAACCTTTACTTTTATTGTCTCCGAATGTTAGTGTTCCTCTTTTCTTATTTTGAACCAAAGAAAGTAGTTAATTATTTTCGATCATGTGTTTGAAACAACTACTATCAAGTATCTATTTATTTTTATGAGGTACATATAAGATAAAATGTTTTGTCTGGTACCCATTATGATAGAGTCCGAAAGGATCAGACTTTGGGAACCCAAACTCAATTGGAATTTGGTTTCCATTTATTAGTATAAGCATAATTGCTATAATTGCAAATATGATTCACATATGATGCATGATAGGCATTTTAATCAAAAGAATTTAAATTCTTTGGAATTCAGATATATTTGTACCTTGGTCTATTTGAAAAAACGTTGTAATTATTTTTAACAAAAGGATTATACGAAATATGATTATTGTTCTTATAAACATATGAATTCTTTTCTAGTTTATCTTTAGAAAATCCAATACGAAAATAATTATTAGAAATCTTTGGAGAAGATAATAAGTTATTAAAATTCTCTTTTCTTTTATTGAATTTTGTCACATTTTTCAAATTTTCTTCATACTTATTCTTAAAGCACGAAATATCTTTATCTAAAATTGAAATCCATGAGTTCAAAGAAGTTGTTTCATTTTAAGCAAAATATTTCCTTGTATCAAAAATCTCATTTCCCCTTTTTAATTCTTTGTTTTCATTATTTTCTTTCATTAAAATCTCATTTTCCTTTTTTAAATCTTTGTATTTAGCATTGACCTTTTTAAATTTAAGAAACAATTCATTAAAAGCATCAAGCAATTCATTATTATCTATGAATTCTATTACCTTATCCTCTTGAGCCATAAAATAAATATTTGCCGATTATGTGATCTCTTCTTCATCAGAAAAAGATGTATCATTATCATCCCATATTTCTTGAAAGGCTTTCTTTTTCTTCTTGAATTTGTTTAAACTTTTGAAGATGCCTTTGGGTTTAAGCGATGAGCAATCCTTCTTCATATGGTCTGATTTATTGTATTTAAAACAAAGAGAATTATCATTCGTATTATTATTCTTTTTAAACTTATCATTCTTCAAGAACTTTCTAAATTTTCTTGAAATCATAGCAATTTCCTGTTCTTCATCATCTGAATCTTCCATGTCTGAAAATGCATGGAAGGCGAGGATTTTCTTCTTTGATTGATGTTGTTGTTCATCCTTCTTTTTGTCTTCAATTTGGACTTCATATGCCATCAAGTTTCCAGGGAGATTCTCCAATGTCAGTATTGATAGATCGTTGGCTCCTTTTATGACAGTGGTCTTCTTTTCTCAATCAGACGTGACGCACGAAAAACTTTTCTAACTTTCTCAACTTGTGTGTACTCTTTTTCAAGAGCTACCAAAGAGTTTGTGATGTTAGTGAACTTTGTAATCATTTCTACAATGGTTCATTCTCTTTCATCTTGAATAGTTCGAACATGAGGACAAAATAGAAATTTTAGATTATTTTACTTTGTTTATGCCTTTGTGTGTTACCCATAGTATTTGCCATATTTGATGCGCTAATGTGGCTGTTGATATACATTGAATTCTTCTTTGTTCGAGGCACAGAAAAGTGCGTTCATCACTTTTGCGTCAATGTTGACTAATTTCTTCTGATCCATGGACCATTGGTCATAGTTTGTAGTGGCTTCTCATATGCCGCTTCTGTTGCCCAAAGGCCCATTACTCTAGTTTTGATGATGATTAACTCATATAGTTATAGTACTAATAATCTTATGTTTAATTAGTCTCAGATTTGTGATCAAGATCTTAGTAGGTATGTAGCTTCAACAAAGGATTTAAAGTCAAGTTTGGAGCTAACACAGTTTGATTCAAGAGCCTATGCATCAAGACCACATCAAGTACTCAAGAGGAGTCTAGGTCTTTGGATCAAGTTTTGACAAAGTCAAGAAGATGAGAAGACTTCAAGTGAAGACCTTCAAGATCAAGGCTTGTGTCTAGGTTTGTTTTATTAAGATTTTATTTTTAGATAAAATGTAAAGGATAGAATAGTTGGTAGATTGCTCAAGTATACCATATACGCACACACACACACTCTTGATTTAGATGAGTTTTCATAGAAGGATTTTCATTTTGAAAAAGACTTCATTTTGGCAAAATACCGATTTGGTTTTGGAGTTTATTATATACATGTGTTTTAACTAAAACCGTTTTAGTGCTTATTTCAAAAACATAGATATTTCATCATTTATGTGTAGTGGATTATATCCATACACACCATGCTTTAAAAATGTTTAAAATATCTTATTTTTATATTTGGAGAAGTTTTAGAAAAACCAATTAAAAAAATACGTTTTTTTTTTAGCCAAAATTTCTAAGTTACAAAAATAATTCAAAATGTTTGTAACATGTCTTGATTTTACTCAAACATGTTTGTTTATCATAGTATAATACTGAACCTATTTTTGTAGATTTTTCGTGAATTTATGGGATTTTATTTAAGATAAAAAGCCAAATTTTAAATCCCTATAAAGAGTCTGTCCTGGCTTCTGCCGGTCCACCGGGCCGGTCGTCGAGCTAGGAGTCGGTCGACCGACGTACACAGATGTGCACGCCAGTTTGGCTGGAGGGCCGATCGACCGACCCGGTCGACCGCCATAAAGCTTCTGCTCTCTGGAAAGCCCCGATCGACCGGGCTGGTCGACCGGCAGAGAGCTCTGCTCTCTGTTCTAGGCCACGGTCGACCAGGCCGGTCGACCGAGGCTCCAACGGTCAGATTTCTGCCCGTTGACGGTCGACCGGGCCGGTCGACTGATAGCCGTCTGGGCTGTAAATTTACCCCAACGGCTAGTTTTTCTAGCCTATAAAAGGGGGGCTTATATGGACTGTTTTCAAGAAGATTTCAAGTGGGTTTTTGTACAAGTTTTTCCTTCTCTTTTAAGAAGTTTTATCCACTTGTTTGAGAGCAAATATTTTCAATCAAAAGGAAAGTTTATCAAGAGTGTTTTTCAAAGTGATTTCTTGTGTTTTCCTCCACAAATTTCATCCTTGTTTTTCTCACAAACACTTGAGCTATCCATTGATATATTCATCCTATAGGAGTGTTATTGTGAGATTATTTTTAAGTGATCAAAGTGTGGTGATCATTAAAGACTTCTTCTTGTGCTTTAAGGAGGCGGGCGTGTGTGTTCGCATTGTTTCGGGTTCTAGTGTGAACTCAGTGTTTGAGGTGCGGTCTCGGCGAGCTAGTGGGCTTGCGGTGTGTTCTTGCGGGAATGAGTAAAGGGACTAGAGAGTCCAAAGAGTTCAAGTGTGAACTCGCCTTGTAGGTGTTGCGGCATCGAGTGATCCGGTGGGATCGATTTTAGTGGAAATCCTTCATAGTGTTGAAGGCGGGGACGTAGAGCAAGTGTGCTCGAACCTCGAAACAAATCTCCCGTGTTTGTGATTGCTCTCTTTGTTTCTTACTTGTCTTTATATCTTGCATGCTAATATTGCCTTTATCTTTATATGCTTGATATATTATGTGCTTATTGTTATATGCTTGGGGATTGTTTGCTAACACTTGTATTCAACTAAGAGAGCTAACGCGACACCTCAACTCTTATTTAGAGGAATCTTTAGGAGTTAGCCCAGAGCCCTTCACGGGGAATCCGGCTACACTCTTGTGTTATACTTGGTGTTTAGTTTAAAAAGTTTTAGTTTGTACTAAATAAGTTTTAATTCCACATTAATTGACCATTAGATTAGCTAGTCACCTATTCACCCCCCTCTAGGTGATTACAATTAGTATCAGAGCCAAGTGCTCTTTATTTGGGTCTTACAACCTAAAGTTAAAGATCCTCATTTATAGTATTCACAATATTTGTTCACACACCATGAATTTCATGCCACCTCCCACCTTTGACATTCTTAACATCCAAACTTGGAAGGTTAAGATTCTTTGTACCTCAAAGCCTTAGGGATTCATGTTTATTTTGATACTATTAAAGATTCTTATTGTTTAAATGGCAAAAATATTGAGGCTAATACAAAAGCCCTACATGCTTTAAGATCTACCTAAATGATGAATATTTATCTAGGGTTTCTAATATTGATTCGGCTTTTGTAGTATGGAACACCATTATCTCCGTTGGCGAACAAGAACAATATTATGCGGGGAGCGACTCGGATGTTGGAAGTGATGCTTCCAATGTATGCTACATGGTCCAAAGGGATAACCCCCTTGAGGTAAACACTGAATCCGAACTAGATGAGGATGTTGATATGCCTTATAATAAACTAGCATCATTTTGTCAACAACTCTTAGAAAAATATGAATTGCTTAAAAAGGATAATAAGAAAATAAAAAACAAATTTGATGCCATGTTAAATGAAAAAGATTCTTTACAAGAAAAATTGAATGTTTTTCAAAAGAAAATGAAAATTTGAAAAATGAAAATGTTTCCTTGCTTTCTAAATTAAATGATCTTTGTGAAGAAACACTACTTTGAAAAATAAAATTATTTTGGTGAAAAAACAAAAAGAGATTGCTTTAAATGAAAACACTTCTTTAAACAGAAAAATTGTAGAAAAAGAAAAAGAAAATGTTTCTAAAAAAAAAAAGAATAATGATTCTCAATCTCACCATGCTTTACATACTACTATTAATCAAAATGAGATTAAATTTTTAAAAAATAAAATTGATTGTTTGAGCTCAACATTGAAAAAATGTGCATTTAATCATAAGTGATTGGAATCCTTATTTCAAAAGAAACAAGTTCCCCATGTTCATGCACATCACGCACATCATGTATATGCACATTTTGCATGTCATGATCACACTCATACACATATGCATCCTAGAGTGTACAAGTGTAAACATTGTGACCGCAAAGGCCATTTAGCAAAATTTTATTATGATAAGATAAATGCTTTAAATTTTGCTAATAAGAATGTTTGGGTTCCTTACAATACTAACCCTCAAGGACCCAAAAGAAAATGGGTATCAAAATCTCCACCTTTTGTATTTGATGTAGGTGCGGGCTCTCACAAAATGTGAGAGAGTTGGTTCCTTGATGGTGGATGCACATGGACTTGATGGACGCACATTTGATGCACCGCTATCAAGGAGGTTTGGTGGGACAAACCATGTTTTGGAGATTTGGAGTATAGTTCTTTTTTTTTTTTTGTAACTATCCCTAAAACTCCTAGTTTATTTACATGCTTTTTTGATTGATGATCTTTAGCATATTTTGGTGTTTGTTAAAATGTTAATGTTTTATGTTTTAGGCTTCATGTGGTAAATATTTGTTTAAATGTAGTTTTTGTCAAAACTTTGATATATACGTGTACAAGTAGTGAACACTTTTGATTCATATACGTTTGTACTTCATTGTTCATGTGTACTCACTATATGCACATGTATAGTCTATTTTGATGATTTCCTCATTTACACTTATTTTGCCAATTTTCATGTTTTTACTTCATGTATATGTATTTTGTATTCAAATCTAATAAATATACATGTATGTCTCTTGAGTCTCTTGCCTTCAACAAATTATATTATAGACTCTTTTTATGTTTGGAATACGTATGCATATTGATAGTTTTGGATAAATCATACATATACCTAGAAGTTATGTTTAAATGAAAAATGAATTTTCATTTTTTTGTTTGATAAAATGATATTTGTTTCAAGCTTTATTGACTATATTCATGGAAAATGCTAATTACATGATTCTTGTACACTCACACTTTATTTGTTTATACTTGACTTTGTTTCATGATTATTTTTGAGCCTTATAGATTTCGAATATCAAACTTTATGTATTTAGTATGCTTCATGATATACATATGATTTGGTTTCATGTTTTGAAGGATCTTTAACTAGTTTTTTTAAAAATTAATCTAACTAGTTATTTATTCTTCATTTGGTAGTGTTTTTACTATAAAAATATTTTTCAAACTCTATTTTTTAAAATCCCTACCAACCCCTTTAAGGGAGGACGGATGGGCGAGTATGCCTTATAAGCCTTATTGAAAATTTTTTATCTTGTGCATAAAAATGTTGGCCTATTATGAGTTATATACATGATTTATATTGCTATTTTCAATTGGTATCTCAATTGATATTTATTTTGTATATACTCATTTTGTTTTCTATATATATATGCTTCATTTCAAATAATATCAATTTCTATTGGTATTCTCTTTCATACATATATATGATTT
Source organism: Agave tequilana (assembly GCA_038442645.1). Classification (NCBI taxonomy): domain Eukaryota; kingdom Viridiplantae; phylum Streptophyta; class Magnoliopsida; order Asparagales; family Asparagaceae; genus Agave; species Agave tequilana. The sequence continues at coordinate 31,741 of JAVJIF010008154.1, read as the reverse complement.
GTTTGTGCTTGATTTTCAAGATATTTACATGTTTAAAACACAAAGTATGTTTATGCTAAGCTTAATTCAAATCTTAATTTTCAATTGATTTCTCAATTAGTACTTTTTATATAAGCTTATGCATTATCTTCAATTGGTATTTTTTTTACAATTGGTATTTTTTATCAAAATGTACAATATATTTCAATTGGTATCTATTGAACTATTTATTTCATTGGTATCCTTGAAAATTTAAATTGGTATCAAAATATAAAATACTTTCCTTCATTGGTATCAAAATTTCAATTGGTAAAATGTTTTGATATGTTTTAGTTCCAATTGGTATCTCAAAATTTTGTTTATTTACAAAAGTATCTCAAAATGTGTTTTATTACCTTGAGTAAATTTCAAAATTGTTTTAAGTAATTATTAAAAATTTGACTTAAAAATGTTCTGATGTATATTGCCTATATACAAGGGGAGCTTAACATCTCTTCTAAATATAGATTCATGTTGAGTGTATCTTATATTGAGGAACTTGACAACTCTTCTTTATGCGATACACGTGTGTAAGGGGAGCTTCACATCTCTTCTTATGCATTGCATATTATGTGTTATGTAAATTAGGGCTTGTCATCTCTTCTTCATGTAATGCATGTATGTAGGAAAATTAATTAGCGTCTTCCTCTTCATGAATGTATATCGCATATATTTTTTATTGATTGATTTGAGTTCACTCCTTTGTTGATTTTTTTGTTTCTGACAAAGAGGGAGAGAACATTTTTTATTGTTTTCTTTGACCCCTTTATTGATGATTGACAAAAAAGGAGAGAAAGATTTTGAGTTTATATATGCATATTTGTGTTTTTGCATATATTGAGCTTATGCATCTTGTGTTTTAGAAAATGGGAAGAATGTTTTTAAAAGTTTAACAAAAAGGGGGAGAAAAAGTTTTTGAAAAAAGATTTTGGATTTATGTTTTATGTTTCTCACCTTGTTGATGCATGTTTAATTGTTTAGTTTTATGTGCTTTATTACCATATCTTATTGCTTATTTATTATGCATGAGTTAAGGGGGAGCTTCTTGAAAGCTTTACTTTAATCCATGCATATATAACTCCATAAGTTTTGTCATCATCAAAAAGGGGAGATTATTGGCCCAATGTCCCATCACTCTAGTTTTGGTGATGATTAACTCATGTAGTTATAGTACTAATGATCTTGTATTTAATTACTCTCAGATTTGTGATCAAGATCTTAGTAGGTGTGCAGCTTCAACGAAGGATTTAAAGTCAAGTTTTAGAGCTAACACAGTTTCATTCAAGATCCTATGCATCAAGACCACATCAAGAACTCAAGAGGAGTCTAGCTCTTTAGATCAAGTTTTGACCAAGTGAAGAAGATGAGAAGACTTTAAGTGAAGACCTTCAAGATCAAGACTTGTGTCTAGGTTTGTTTTATTAAGATTTTATTTTTAGATAAAATGTAAAGGATAGAATAGTTGGTGGATTGCTCAAGTATACCATATACACACACATTCTTGATTTAGATGAGTTTTCATTAAAGAATTTTCATTTTGGAAAAGACTTTTCATTTTGGCAAAATACCGATTTGGTTTTGGAGTTTATTATATACATGTGTTTTTAACCAACACTGTTTTAGTACTTATTGTCAAAAACATAGATATTTCATCATTTATGTGTAGTGGATCATATTTATACACACCATGCTTTAAAAGTGTTTAAAATATCTTGTTTTTGTATTTGGAGAAATTTTGGAAAAACCAATTTGAAAAAATACGGTTTTTGTTTTTAGCCAAAATTTCTAAGTTACAAAAATAGTTCAAAATGTTTGTAACATGTCTTGATTTTAATCAAACATGTTTGTTTATCATAGTATAATACTAAACCTACTTTGTAGATTTTTTGTGAATTTATGGGATTTTATTTAAGATAAAAATCCAAGTTTTAAATCCCTATAAAGAGTCTGTCCTGGCTTCTGCCGGTCGACCAGGCTGATCGACCGAGTAGGAGTCGGTCGACCGAGTCGGTCGACCGACGTGCACAGACGTGCACGCCAGTTTGGCTGGAGGACCGGTCGACCGACCCGGTCGACCGCCAGAGAGCTTCTGCTCTTTGGAAAGCCCGGTCGACCGGGCCGGTCGACCGCAGAAAGCTCTGCTTTCTGTTTCAGGCCACGGTCGACCGGCCTGTCGACCGCGGCTCCAATGGTCAGATTTCTGACCGTTGGCGGTTGATTGGGCCGGTCGACCGACAGCCGTCTGGGCTGTAAATTTGCCCCAACAGCTAGTTTTTCTAGCCTATAAAAGGGGGGCTTATATGGACTGTTTTCAAGAAGATTTCAAGTGGGTTTTGCACCAGGTTTTGTACTCTTTTAAGAGGTTTTCTCCACTTGTTTGAGAGCAAATATTCCAATCAAAAGGGAAGTTTATCAAGAGTATTTTTCAAAGTGACTTCTTGTGTTTTCCTCTACAAATTCCATCCTTATTTTTCTCACAAACACTTGAGCTACCCATTGATATATTCATCCTATAGGAGTGTTATTGTGAGATTATTTTTTGGTGATTAAAGTGTTGTGATTAGCATAAACTTCTTCTTTTGCTTTGAGAAGGCGGACGTGTGTGTTCGCATTGTTTCAAGTCTTAGTGTGAACTCGGTGTTTGAGGTGAGGCCTCGGCGAGCTAGTGGGCTTGAGGTGTGCTCTTGCGGGAACGAGTAAAGGGACTAGGGAGTCCAAGGAGTTCAAGTGTGAACTCGCCTTGTAGGTATTGCGGCACCGAGTGATCCGTGGGATCGATTTAATGGAAATCCTTCATAGTGTTGAAGGCGGGGACATAAAGCAAGTGTGCTCAAATCTCGAAACAAATCTCCCGTGTTTACGATTGCTCTCTCTATCTCTTACTTGTCTTTATATCTTGCATGATAATATTATTTTTATCTTTATATGCTTGAAATATTGTGTGCTTATTGTTATATGCTTGGGGATTGTTTGCTAACACTTGTATTCGACCAAGAGAGCCAACGCGACATCTCAACTCTTATTTAGAGGAATCTTAAGGAGTTAGTCAAGAGCCCTTCACGGGGAATCCGGTTATAGTCTTGTGTTATACTTGGTGTTTAGTTTAACAAGTTTTAGTTTGCATTGAATAAGTTTTAATTCCGCATTAATTGACCATTAGATTAGCTAGTCACCTATTCACCCCCCTCTAAGTAATTACAGCTTCCACGATATTCCAAAGTTCATAGTTGATTGACTATAGGTAGATCTTCATTTTACACTTCTATAGTTGTAGTTTGAAGCATCGAACAGTGGTGGTCATTGTGTGAAATGCCCTTCCTTGAATTGGGATAAAGAAAAATTCATTGCTATAATTGTTATGCGCTCTGATATCAAATATAGGATCTAAAACTGTGGCAACACAAGCACTAGAGGGGGTGAATAGTGTTTTAAAAATCTAATCAAGAAATGTAAATAACTTGCAAGAAAAATAAATATGCGTAGAACCAAACTCAAAAATGCACACATAAATACAAGAGATTTTATCTGGGTTCGGTCTCTTGATCTACATTCAGTCCCTAAACAACTCACTTGAGATTCTTTATCTAATTTTGAAAACCCTCAAAACCAAAACAGTACACCACTTGACAAACTCCTTCGCCAAATCAGTACACCTCTTCTCTATACTGAGAAGACTTTCTTTGTAATGGGTAAAATTGTCCTATAAGCCTTGACTTTTGTGTGGAAGTGAATTTATAAGGATCTTATAGTGGGACTCTTAGAATTTTTTCACTAAGAATTGAATCAGGTGAAGAAAGAATTAAAGAGAGTTTTTCTGAAGAACAAAATTTTTAGTCAGAATTTTGATAGAATTTTATCTATAAAGTTATGTAAAACCAAAGAAATCAACCCCTATTTATAGCTGAAGAATTCAGGCAGATGGGGTGATTATTTGATCTGAATTTGAATTACAATAGAGTGAAAAAATACCAAAAAATCAAAAACTTACACAACTGTCCAACAGTCAGAAACTGACTGTATAGTCGATTAGGACCAGAAATTAGTCGATTAGGTCTTAACATTTGCCTATATTAGTCGACTAATGATTTGGGGTAGTCGACAATGTTGAAACAGAAATGGAGTTTATTTCTCTGCTTAATTAGTTATAGTCTACTACGTATGATGGGTAGTCGACTAGGTCTATCTATCAATCACTTATTAGTTGACTACAAGGTTTAGACTATCAATAGTTTGTTCTCTATAAAACTCTATAAGTCGACTAGCAGGTATATGAATTGAAAGAGTTAAAATATCAGACTAAACTTAGTCGACTAGGGATAGGGTAGTAGACTAGCGAAGTGAAAAACTTGTGTATTAAAGGCTTTTAACATATTTCTAAAAAACTAGAAAAATTACAAAAAATGTAAAAAGGCCTTTTAAGATCTTATACTCCTTGATCAACATATATGTCTTATGTCTCCATCAAAATATCTTCCTTTTGTGCTGCAAGACATATGTGAGTACAAAATAAATATTGACATATCATATACACAAGAGTGTGTGTGTGTGTGTGTGTGTGTGTGTGTGTGTGTGTGTATAAAAACATACATTTGTTATCATCAAAATCAATGGACGTGTAATCATGTGATGAACATGTAGGAGCAGGATTCAACAAAGGTGATTTAATGGTAATTAATTTGTATAAATTATCAATTTAAATGATTTGATTGTTTAGGGAAAAATTAATGTTTACAAATTTAAGGGAATTTACGCAAGGTAAAGTTAATGTAGAAAGTTATGTTGCATGCAATATAAATTTATTGTAGAAATAAGAAATGCAAATTAAATAATATTTGTCTTCTAGGTTGTTGTTCCTAGACTGTATTATCTTATATCTTTAGGTATTTTAACTTTATAAAATTTAAATCTAAACATGCATTAACATATATCAATTAAGATACACTAATATAAATAAATAAACAGGTATAACAATAGGTGGCCTGAAGGGAGCAGTTGTGCTTGTCACTGCCCTAAAAGACAAATACCGTCTAACCAACACTGGCCTGAGCATGCCCACGAGTCTCCATATAATAATGAGCATTTTTGGACTTGTATATAAATATTTATTTTCATAGCCTTGCACTAATAATTTTTTTGAAAGTCCCACTATAAAGATTTATGTCATAAGTAATAGACCCGATCACGGTTCGGCTCGAACCGGCGATTTGAACGTGAATCAGGTAGGAAAAACTGGAACAGGAACCAGGACCGATTTGACCTGACCCCGGCCGGTCCGGTTTGTGATGTTCAAACTGGGAACCGCCATTTCACAATTACGAATTTGAGGTTCCTAGTTCAGAACCAGGTTTTTTTTTTATTTTGTTTGGGTCTAGGCCAGGCCCCAGGCCCAGGCGCTTGGGGCCTGATTATTAAAAAAAAATTTCTTAACCTTTTTGGCTTGCAGGTTCGAACCTAGGAACCTCAAATTGATTAAATATTTCACTTATAAATATATATATTAATAGTCTGTAGTGCATTTAGAACCGGATATAGAACCAGAACCGTCTTATTCCAGCGGAACTGATCAGACCCAATCCAGGTCCAGTTCCTCCGATCTAACTGAACTATCATTTTCGGAAGATGCTCTCTAGTTAACCACTCTTTATCTAGCCAAATTCCTACAAGAAGATCCACCAGAACCCGAAACTGATCGGGACTCAGTCCTTGCAGTCGATGCATGGACTCAAGGTGACTTCCTTTACCGAAATTATGTTTTAAATGGACTGGATGACTCCCTTTACAATGTCTACAGTCCTATCACAACAGCAAAGAAGTTATGGGCCAGTCTTGACAAGAAGTACAAGACTGAGGATTCTGGTACCAAGAAGTTCGTCGTAGGACGATTTCTGGAGTACAAAATGATGGACAGCAAGACTGTAATCAGTCAGGTGCAAGAGTTCCAACTTATCTTGCACGAGATAGAAGCCAAAGGTATAATTCTACCTGAAACCTTTCAGGTTGCTACTATCGTGGAGAAACTCCCACCTGCATGGAGAGATTTCAAGAACTACCTGAAGCACAAGCGAAAGGAGCTGAAATTGGAAGATCTTATATGAGGCTTCGAATCGACGAGGACAACAGAAAGTCCGAGAAAAAGAGCAGTAAGAACTCAAATGAAGTAAAAGCCAATGTGATCGAAGACTCAAAGGGGAAAGCTGTCTACTTCTAAAAGCTTAAGCGAAAGAAGACTTCCCAGGGGTACAAAGGCAAGGTCCAAGAAGGCAAGAACATGCGCTTCAAGGGAACCTACTACATCTGCAACAAAGAAGGACATAAGGCGAATGAATGTCGCAGCCATCTCAAAAAGAGCAAGAAAAGCCATTCCAGGCAAACTTGACCGACCATGCATCACCAAGCCTTTCAGCGTGGTGTCAGAGGTGAATCTGACAACCAACAATAAGGATTGGTGGGTAGACACCAGGGCTACTCGACACATCTGCTCTGAGAAATTATTATTCTTTGAATATCAAAAACTAGAGCAAGATGAGCAACTATTCATGGGAAACTCAGCCGTCTCAAAGGTTGAAGGAAAAGGCAAGATCATCCTGAAATGGACATCTAGAAAAGAGCTTACTCTGAATGATATGCTACATGTTCCAGATATCCGCAAGAATTTGATCTCTGGATCAATACTTAGTAAGAAAGGATTTAGAATGGTTTTTGAATCAGATAAATTTGTGCTTACTAAGCGAGGGATGTATGGGGGAAAGGGTTATCTTGTTGATGGACTTTTTAAAGCTAATGTTGCAATGGTAGATAAAAAGTCTGTGTATTTGTACCCAAAGCTTATAAGTAAAGGAAAAACTTCTGTTTATTTTCTTGAGTCTCCTACTTTATGGCATGCTAGATTAGGGCATGTAAATTACAAGTCATTAAAGAACTTGTTTAATCTAGGATATATTCCTAAATTCAACTTGGAAGAAATTCGCAAGTGTGAGATTTGTGTTGAGGACAAGTTGGCGAAAAATTCATTTCACTCAATTGATCGAAATACAGAACTTTTAGGGTTAATTCATAACGATCTGTGTGACTTGAAGTTTATGCCAACTAGAGACAGTAAAAAATATTTTATTACTTTTATTGATGACTGTACAAAATACTGTTATGTGTATCTTTTAAACAGTAAGGATGACGCAATAAATATGTTTATAACATATAAAACCAAAGTTGAGAATCAACTCAACAAGAATATCAAGATTCTAAAATCCGATAGAGACGGAGAATATGAATCAAATGATTTTAATGAGTTATGTGCTAAATTTGGTATAATCCATCAAACTATAGCACCATATACTCCTCAGCAAAATGGAATTGCTGAACGGAAGAACAGAACTTTGAAGGAGATGATCAATTCCATGCTCGTAAGTTCTGGAACTCCGCAGAACTTGTGGGGAGATGCTCTGTTAACTGCAAATTAGATTCTAAACAGAGTACCCCATAAGAAACTTGGTCTTATACCATTTGAGTTATGGTATGGAAGGACACCTTCCTACCATTACCTCAAAATGTGGGGGTGCCTTGCAAAGGTACTAGCACCATTACCTAAAAAGACTAAGTTGAGAGCAAAAATCATGGACTGCATATTCATAGGCTATGCCTTGTATAGCAGTGCCTACAGATTTCTGGTTCATAAATCAGAAATACCAGATATTCATGTAAACATGATTATCGAATCTAGAGATGCTGTGTTCTTTGAAGACATTTTTTCATATAAACGGGAAGCAGATAAGACTTCTGGAAAAAGAACACATAAGATGGCATTCAGGGACGAAAGCCCTGAGGAACCGACTGTTATTACGGAAATTGAACCAAGAAGAAGTCAGAGATATAGAATCTCAAAATCTTTTGGTCCAAATTTCATAGCATACGCTATTGAAAGCGAACCTCAAATATTTAAAGAGGCTATGTCAACCCAAAAAGCACAAATGTGGAAAGAAGCTATAAATAGCGAAATAGAATCCATACTAAGTAATCATAATTGGGAATTGGCAAACTTGCCTCCTGGCAGTAAACCAATTGGGTGTAAGTAGATTTTCAAAAGAAAATTAAAACCCGATGGATCTATCGATAAGTACAAGGCTAGATTAGTAGCCAAGGGTTATCGACAAAAAGGACTTGACTACTTCGATACTTATTGACCAGTAATAAGAATAACATCCATTCGGATGTTGATTGCAATTGCAGTATTGCATAACTTAGATATCCATCAAATGGATGTCAAGACTGCTTTCTTAAATGGTGAATTAAATAAAGAAATATATACGGAGCAACCTGAAGGATTTATAGTCAAGGGCCAAGAACACAAAGTATATAAATTGGTAAAATTCTTATACGGTCTAAAGCAGGCTCCAAAACAATGGCATGAGAAATTTGATAGTGTTATGATCAAAGATAGATTCACTATCAATGAATACTATAAGTATGTTTACACTAAAACAGTTGAAAATGCATGTATCATTGTTTGTCTTTATGTAGACGACATGTTGATACTTGGGACTAATATTGAAATTATTAAGTCTACTAAAAGAATGTTATCCAACAGTTTTGACATGAAGGATCTGGGGGTTGCTGATATAATTTTAGGAATTAAAATCACCAGAACACCAGATGGAATCAGATTATCTCAATCTCCCTACGTGGATAAGATGACAGAAAATTCAAGGATAATGGGATAAAGGAGAATACAAATCCTTTTCTCCCACACGTCCACCTTCATAAGAATACAGGAACTGGAATACGCAAGTTGGAGTATTCTCAGATTATCGGAAGTCTAATGTATTTGATGAATTGCACTTGACCCGATATTGCTTACACTGTATGCAAGTTAAGCAGATACGCTAATAATCCTAGTGATCAACATTGGACCGCTCTATTACGAGTATTGAGTTACGTATCACATACCAAGGAATATGCCTTGAGATATGGACAGTATCCACCTGTACTTGAAGGATACAGTGATGCTAATTGGATTGCAGATTCTGAGAAATCAAAATCAACTAGCGGATACGTATTTACTCTAGGAGGAGAAGTGGTATCCTGGAAATCTTCCAAACAAACATGTGTAAATCACCTAGAGTGGGGGTGAATAGGTGATGATGCTAATCTAGTGAACTTAATGTGAAATTTGAAAACTAATTGCAATTAACAAGAGATGCACACTCAAACAAGCCAAGCAAATAATTATGAATGAACAATATGAATTGATGCAAGGCACAATATAGAGAGAAAGAGTAAGAGCCAAGGGATCAAGCGCAAACAATAAGATATGTTTTGAGGTTCGAGCACCCAGCTCTACATCCCCGCCTTCACCCAGAAGGATTTTAACTCCACTAGCTTGTCCACAGAGGACTCCCACAAAGGGAACCTCCACAGAAAATTTGGGGCAATAACATTTACAAGGAGTACCCAATTCCTCTCTTTACAAACACAACCTCCTCCTTGATGCACAGCACCAAGCAAACGAACAATCACCTCACAACTTGAGGGATTAGCACAAAGCAACACAAGGATCACCTCACAACTTGAGGGATACAACCCAAATGCACAACCTCCTCAACACAATGAGGAAAGGCACAAAGCCAAGTAAAGATTGGGTTTACAACTTGGTGATCAAAAGACAACAAACAATCTCTTTTCCCATACAAAGATCCTATAGAATAAGATAGTAGATGTAGCTCAAGTGTGGAGAAAACCAAAGGAATGGAAATCAAAAACTTAAAGAAAATCTTTGGGAAAAACTAGAAACCAAGATGAAGAGGTTAAATCAAAATCTTTTCCCAAAAACCATTTCTTGATTTTCCAAACTCTAGCAAAAACACCAAATAGATTGTTCAATTTAAAGTCCAAAAACTTCTTTTGATTGCTGTGAAAACACTAGAGAGTCAGGAAAAATTAGCACCAAAAATCTTTTTTTGAAAACCTCTTTCCAATGGGGTATTTATAGCCCATTTACAAAACTAGCCGTTGGTAGCAGATCCTGCCAAAACTGAACTACCGGTCGACCGGTCGGTCGACCGTCCAACGGTCATATTTCAGACCGTTGTGCCATCAGTCGACCGGGCGGTCGACCGTCCCCAGAACTAGAGAGCAACGGCTCTCTGGCCGGTCGACTGCTCGGTCGACCGGAAACAAACAGAGAGCAACCTGCTCTCAGTCGGTCGACCGTGCGGTCGATCGGCTCATGGGGCAGCCAGCGTGCACGTATCCATGCACGTCGGTTGACAGTGTCGGTCGACCGGCTACTTGGTACGGTCGACCGACCGGTCGACCGACCTAGCCTGGCAGAGGCAGTTCAGGTCAGAAAAACATGTAATTTTAATTCTAAAAATTCTCATAAATCTTCTAAAAATATACAAAAATAGTTTTATCATTTACATTGATATACAAACTTGTGTTAAAAAATTTCAACACAAATTTGAAACATTTTTGAACCATTTTTGTGTTATAGAAATTTTGCCAAAAACCAAAAATCGTATTTTCTAAAACTTAGATTTTTGAATAGAAAATATGTTTTGTCCAAAACTCATCCAAATACAAAAACATGATATTAAACAACATTTAGGCATGATGTATATGGATATAATCCTATATACATGAAACATATATATATCAATGTTTTTTACTTTAATTCCAAAAAAAATAAGTTTTGTTAAAACACAAAACCTAAAACACATGAATAGGTATATCAAGGTAAGTTTGTCTAAGTAGTTGAATCATGCATCTATATAGAACAAATCTATTATACATTAAACCATGTAAACTTGTTTTGATATAATATCTATTCATGAAAACCAAGATCGGTTAAACCAAAATGGAAAAACCGAAAACCATTATCCAAAACATGAAACGTGTGTGTTGTGAACTTGAGCATATCATACTATTCTAATCTTTACAATTTGGATCTAAACACAAAACTAAATTATGGTACCGATGTCTTCTTGTAGAGCGCCGTCTCCAAGCCGACTCGATCCAAAACTCCTTGATCCACCGAGTAAGTGCTATATATGATCTTTGACGCTCGGGCTCTTGAATCAACATGTGAAAGCTTCCAAATCATCTTGTTGAAGCTAATCACCAACTAATATCTTGATTAATGATCTGAAACTAAACATCACAAGATTATTAGTACACATAACTACATGAGTTAATCATCATCAAAACTAGAGTGGAAGGCCTTTGAGCCAACAATCTCCCCTTTTTGATGATGACAAAACTCATGGAGTTATATATGCATGGATTAAAGTTAAGCTTCAAAGAAGCTCCCCTTAACTCATGCATAAACAAATAAATATAAATATGCAATGAATATGAAACACGAAACATGCATAGATATGCATAAACAATAAAAGGTTCTAGATGCCAATGAAATTTTCAAAAACAAATAAACATGCTCTAGATACCAATTAAACTTAATATATGCAAAACAAAACTAATGATCTCTTTTACAAGCTCTTGATACCAAAAATAAACATGTCAAAAATAAATAAACATGCTCTAGATACCAATTAAACTTAATATATGCAAAACAAAACTAATGATCTCTTTTACAAGCTCTTGATACCAAAAATAAACATGTTCTATAAATAATGCCTTGATACCAAATGAACTTAATAAAAACATGCATAATATGCATATATAAACTCAAATTCTTCTCCCCCTTTTGTCAATCATCAACAAAGGGGTTAAAAAAAACAAAACAAATAAAAAAAGATATATTCTTCTCCCCTTTTTGTTCAAAACAAGGAATCAATAAAGGGATGCATCAAAAACAAAATGTTCTCCCCTTTTTATCTAAAACAAAAATGATATCAATAAGGGGTCAAATTAAATATGATACCAATTAAAAAAGTGTCAATGAAGTGCATATTGATACCAATTAAAAATGAAACTATACCAATTGAAAAATAAAAATCTTGATACCAATTGATAAGTAAACAAATATCATATCAATAAACAATCTTTACCAATTGAAATTATTATTCTTTTAAGAATATAAACAAATTTGATTTTGATATCATATGCTTTAAATAAAAACTTTTAATCATAAAGTGTGGGAGTGGAAAACAAAATACCAATTGAAAGATAAATTATGAGTTTTTTCCCCCTTTATGAAATACCAACAAAAACAATGCGTAGGCTCGAATTAAGATACCAATTGAAAGCTAAATCAATTGAAACAAAGTTGAAGCTCAAGCCTTAGCATAAACAAATATATATGTATGAAATATTAGATACCAATCGAAATTGATACTATTTGAAATGTAAGCATACATACATAAAAAATATATATGAGTTTACAAGAAATGTCAATATTGATACTAATTGAAAGAATTTCAATGATACCAATTGAAATAACAATAATGATCAAGTGTATACATCATATAACTACCACCCAAGACATGCACATGTATCATTGGATTCTTTCAATATAGAGCATACATAAGCATGGTCGCCAATCCATCCGCCCGTAGAAGGTAGGGTTTTCAAAAATAGGTTTAAAAATATAAAGTATTTGAAAAACTCTACCAAAGTGAAGAATACGAACTAGTTAAATGGAAAAACTTTTGAATTAGTACGAAATCCTTCAAGTAAGGAATAAAACAAAATTGTTTTTCATGAAACACATGTAAATCACATGATCACTAAACACTCAAAGTCCATAAAGCCCATATCATACTCATGAAAACAAAATCATGAGAAAACTAACAAGGTGAGTGAACAAGTGTTATGTGACACATATCAACATGAAAATATTCAATTAAGCTCATGTGGAATTCATGAAACATGAAAATCTAAAATTTTTCAATAAAACAAATTATACTTCAAGGCATATGTATGTTTTGTCAACACAAAAAGTATACATACATATCCCTAAACACAATTGAGTCTATATATATAAAGATTTGCATGAAAAGAAAATGACTCAAGGGGTATACATGTATATCTTAAAGTTTGACAAAGTAGACATATACATGAAGCGGAAATACATGATCATAAAAACATGTCCAAAATAGGGAATACAAGTTAGAATGCATGAATCATCAAAACTAGAGTATACTAGAACATCTAATGGGTACAAATAAGCATCCAAGCACAAACATATATAAATATTTATTTGTGGCCCACTACATGTACAAGTATAAATTCTAGTCTTAATGAAAACTAACATTTAAACATATATTCAAATCATGAAGCACGAAACAAGACATAAATCATCATTATGTAAATCCACATGCTATTAGAGCTATGATGTGCATAATAGCTAAACAAATGGTGAGAACACAACATATGGGTCCATATAAACAAGGGTGATCTCAAGAGCTATACATGCATGTCAATGATCTAAGAATCATGGCATTTAACATAATAAACTATAAACATCAAAACAAAACAAAAATCATAAACACACATATGATCATTATGTGTATGCATGTGCATTAGATCTAGGACATACATATTAGTTTAAAAACAAAGTGAGAAACATAAAGATAGGTCCATGGGTGTCTCAAATAACTAAACATGTATATCACTAATCTAAATCACATGGCATAATCATAATGAGCTTTAAAATATGAAATGCTACAAATGAAAATCATGATAAGCATGCAAACATAAATGGGAGTTAGAGATTGATACCAAAACCGATGAAGGCACCTCTCTAGTTCTCCAAACCAATGGTGGTCCTCTCCACCAAACTCCCCTTGAAAGTGATGCATCCAAATTATTTTCTTTAAGCACGGAACGCATCCACTTCAAGGCACCGCCACTCTCACGTGATGCGAGAGCCCACACCTATATCAAAAATCAAAGGGGTAGCCTTTGGTACCCATTTTCATATGGGTCCACGGGGGTTAGTATCTTTTCTAACCCAAACAAGATTATTTGCTAAATTTTCAACATGTAAACGATCATAGCAAAACCTAGCAAGGTGGCCTTTTCGACCACAATGTGTACAAATGTACACATAGGCATACATAGTGTGAAGTTTGTGATCGTGATGAGCATGTGTATGCCGTGTATGATATGCATGCAAAGATGGAGCTTGTTTCTTGCGAACCAAGGATTTCAAGCGTGTGTGATTCAAAGCACATTGGCTCAAAGTGGAGCCCAAACAATCTACACTTTTCTTCAAAATATTTATATCATTTTCAATAGTAGAAAATAAAGTGGAGCATGCAATTGGTGTGCTAGATGAAGAAGCTACACTAGCATGGCAAACATGTGAAGACAATTCAATTTTCAAAGATTCATTTTTCTTTAAAACTAAATCCAATTCTTTTGTAATGAAATCAATTTCATTTTTCAATACAAGGTTATCTTTTAAAATAAAATCTAATTTAGAAGATAAAACCTCATTGTTTTCACAACATCATCACAATTATTTTTGCTTTTCAAAACATCAATCTCTTTTAGGGCAAGGTCTAGTTGAGATCTTAGTGAGTCACGTTCACTAGTAATCTCTTCCTTCTCTTGCAAAACCGATTCAAAACTTGAACATAAATCCTTTATTTCTTCTTTTAGTTCAAGATTATTCTTTTTCAACAAATCATGTTTTTCTAAAAAATTTCAAGCTTTTGAGCAAGTTTCATATTCAATGTTTGAACTTCAAAACAACCATGGCAATAGGAACTAGAGCTATCATCTAGTTGAGAATCCGATTGTACCTCAAGGGAGTCTTTCCCTTGGACAATGAGGCAATGCTCGTCGGACTTGTCTCTCCTACATCTCCTCAACTTGTTAATGATCCTTGGAAGCTCGGGAGAAGTCAAAATGCTCCAAACTGCAAAAGCCGAATCATAATGAGAAAACACATGTAAAAGATCTTCATTAAGAGATGCTCTAAGTGTTTTAAGTGCAAGTGCATTGGCCTTTTTATGCTTGCTAGCATTAGGGTAGGATTCTTGAGTAGTGGCTTGATAAACTAGATGTCCTAGGCTTTTCAAATGACTACTCATCTTGGCCTTCCAAAGATCATGTCTAGAAAAATCAAACATAGGAGGGCTATCCATGAGCGTAACTATATGTGTGCAAATGAACAATGCAAATGAAGATTAGCAAACCAAGATCTCACTCCTAGGTGGTTAAACCTAAATATCAGGAGCGTAGGCTCTGATACCAATTGTAAATCACCTAGAGGGGGTGAATAGGTGATGATGCTAATCTAGTGAACTTAATGCGAAATTTGAAAACTAATTGCAATTAAAAAGAGATGCACACTCAAACAAGCCAAGCAAATAATTATGAATGAACAATATGAATTGATGCAAGGCACAATATAGAGAGAAAGAGTAAGAGCCAAGGGATCAAGCGCAAACAACAAGATATGTTTCGAGGTTCGAGCACCCAGCTCTACATCCCCGCCTTCACCCAGAAGGATTTTAACTCCACTAGCTTGTCCACAGAGGACTCCCACAAAGGGAACCTCCACCGAGGATTTGGGGCAATAACAATTACAAGGAGTACCCAACTCCTCTTTTACAAACACAACCTCCTCCTTGAGGCATAGTACCAAGCCAACGAACAATCACCTCACAACTTGAGGGATTAGCACAAAGCAATACAAGGATCACCTCACAACTTGAGGGATACAACCCAAATGCACAACCTCCTCAACACAATGAGGGAAAGGCACAAAGCCAAGCAAAGATTGGGTTTACAACTTGGTGATCAAAAGACTACAAACAATCTCTTTTCCCACACAAAGATCCTATAGAATAAGATAGTAGATGTAGCTCAAGTGTGGAGAAAACCAAAGGAATGGAAATCAAAAACTCAAAGAAAATCTTTGGGAAAAACTAAAAACCAAGATGAAGAAGTTGAATCAAAATCTTTTCCTAAAAACCCTTTCTTGATTTTCCAAACCCTAGCAAAAACACCAAATAGATTGTTCAATTTAAATCCCAAAAACTTCTTTTGATTGCTGTGAAAACACTAGAGAGTCAGGAAAAATTAGCACCAAAAATCTTTTTTTGAAAACCTCTTTCCAATGGGGTATTTATAGCCCATTTACAAAACTAGCCGTTGGCAGCATATCCTGCCAAAACTGAACTACCGGTCGACCGGTCGGTCGACCATCCAACGGTCATATTTCAGACCGTTGTGCCATCGGTCGACCGGGCGGTCTACCGTCTCCAGAACTAGAGAGCAACGGCTCTCTGGCCGGTCGACTGCTCGGTCGACCGGAAACAAACAGAGAGCAACCTGCTCTCAGTCGGTCGGTCGTGCGGTCGACCGGCTCATGGAGCAGCCAGCGTGCACGTATCCGTGCACGTCGGTCGACAGTGTCGGTCGACCGGCTACTTGGTACGGTCGACCGTCCGGTCGACTGACCTAGCCTGGCAGAGGCAGTTCAGGTCAGAAAAACATGTAATTTTTTAATTCTAAAAATTCTCATAAATCTTCTAAAAATACACAAAAATAGTTTTATCATTTGACATTAATATACAAACTTGTGTTAAAAATTTCAACACAAATTTCAAACATTTTGAACCATTTTTGTGTTATAGAAATTTCGCCAAAAACCAAAAACCGTATTTTCTAAAACTTGGATTTTTGAATAGAAAATACGTTTTGTCCAAAACTCATCCAAATACAAAAACATGATATTAAACAACATTTAGGCATGATGTATATGGATATAATCCTATATACATGAAACATATATATATCAATGTTTTTTACTTTAATTCCAAAAAAAATAAGTTTTGTTAAAACACAAAACCTAAAAACACATGAATAGGTATATCAAGGTAAGCTTTTCTAAGTAGTTGAAGCATGCATCTATATAGAACAAATCTAATAAACATTAAACCATGTAAACTTGTTTTGATATAATATCTATTCATGAAAACCAAGATCGGTTAAACCAAAACGGAAAAACCGAAAACCATTATCCAAAACATGAAACGTGTGCGTTGTGAACTTGAGCATATCATACTATTCTAATCTTTACAATTTGGATCTAAACACAAAACTAAACTATGGTACCGATGTCTTCTTGTAGAGCGCCGTCTCCAAGCCGACTCGATCCAAAACTCCTTGATCCACTGAGCAAGTGCTATATATGATCTTTGACGCTCGGGCTCTAGAATCAACATGTGAAAGCTTCCAAATCATCTTGTTGAAGCTAATCAACAACTAATATCTTGATTAATGATCTGAAACTAAACATCACAAGATTATTAGTACACATAACTATATGAGTTAATCATCATCAAAACTAGAGTGGAAGGCCTTTGGGCTAACAACATGTATTGCCCGTTCCACTGTGGAATCAGAATTCATAGCCTTAGATAAGGCCGGAGAAGAAGCAGAATGGTTTTGACAATTTTTGGAAGATATACCATTATGGCAAAAGCCAGTGCCCGCTATATGTATACTCTGTGATAATTAAGCAACTATATCTAGGGCACAAAATGTTATATACAACGGTAAGTCTAGACATATTCGTCGTAGACATGATACTGTTAAGCAGTTGCTCTCAAATGGAATTATATCCATTGACTTTATATCGTCAAAAGATAATTTAGCGGATCCGATTACTAAAGGTTTAAGTGGAGACCCTATAAACTGCGCATCGAGGGGAATGGGTCTAAAAGCCTAGCCTTACCGAGTCAGCTTAATGGAAACCTCACTTAGCGACTGGAGATCCCACGGACTAAGTTCAAGAGGAAAAACTAGTTATGATTGACTCAGCAAGTAAGCACTTGGAAGCTTGACTCCAATCCATTCCTAAGGTGCACATAAGTGCTTTTCTACAAGTGGATTAAGGATAAGCTTAACGCTTTTAATGATGCCTATATCTTGTTACTAAACAAGTGGAGTAGAGTAGACTACTCTTAATAGGATGATCACCTATGTGAGTATGGAGTTGGGTCGGCTCTTTGGGAATTTCTATGGAGGCTGTTATTCCCTAAAGATACTCTCTGAAACTAAGAATGTCGAGGGCCAAAACGGACACAACCGAGAACCAAAGTTGATTTGAAAAGTCACTGTGTGAAGCTTATTGACTTGGCTTATACTGACAGCTAACAGTTCAAGACCTAGTTCACTGATTAGCTAGTAAGTCCGATAAAGTTTTTGCTATGGAAGGTTCAAGACCTAATTCACCTATCCTGATGCAGTTTCTTTTCTAAAGTACCTTTCACAATAGAGTCAGTCAATTTGTGTGTCAATTCCTTGAATCTCCATTCATTGTGGGGGATTGTTGGAATATGAAGAATATATATGTGAATCTTTGAATTGAATTACGGCGAGATCCGTTGATCGAGTCAATTGGATGATGGTTAGAGTGTGTTCTCCTTCCATTGGGGATGAACGTGGTATATTCACGTGTTCAATTCCGACTTCGAATGAATGAGATATTCAAGCCTAAAGATTGTCTAATTCAAAGCCAAAATGGGACTAAAAGTAGCTAAAAGTATTTAGTCCCACGTTGGCCATGAGATTAAAGTTTGTAGTGTTTAAATAGAGAAAATTGAGAACAAAGGGCGTGCCTTTGGGTACTTGGAGTTTTCGCACGCGATTGGGAGGAAACCATGCCTGCACATGCGCGCGCGCGCGCCGCTGCTGGCAGCGGCGGCGGCCGGCCGGGACCGGGACCGGGTCTGGGTTCGGGTTCGGGTTCCCTACCCGGCTGGTTCTTTTTGAACTGGGTCTCACGGGTATGGGTTATGCGAAGCATACCCGCTCCGCTATCCGGATCCGAACCGCTCCGCTATCCGGATCCGAACCGCTCCGCCAACGGCTGTCGCGGCAGTTGGACGGCCAACGGTTGCGGTGGTTGGGTCAAACCGTTGCAACGGTTCAGACCGAACCGTTGCAAAGGTTCTTGGGTTCGGACCAGTTGGCCCCTCCTGGAGCGCTATAAATCGCGCTCCGAATTCTCAATTGAAAACACACAACATACCAACTGCAAGAAATCTGAAGGAGATCCTCTCTCTCTCTCTCTCAGTCTTGAAGTGACTTCCAAATAGGAAGTGAGAAATCAGTAATTGGTTTTCGAAGCGGCTTCCAAAAGAGATTCTGCAAAATTCGTTCTAAAAGAGGGCTCAGAAAATTCAACAGATTCTTTAATAGAATTGTTGTCTGAATCTGGGACTTCTGAAGAAGAATATTTTTCAACCTTCCTTCTTCCTCTACAGTAGGTGCTCCTCCAAAGTAAAGGCAAATATTCTCCCGAAATTTGTCTTTGTCCCGCTGCTTCAATAATCCTGTGAATGTACTAGTTAACTACGGTTCGACCGTACAGTGATTTGGTAGTGCTATCCAAATACCGTGAAGGAGTGTTGTATCTTGGGAGACCAATGTCCAGTAACCCATTAGCACCGTGCGGGGGACGTAATTGTCTTAAGGAGATTCGCTTTAAGCGTACCTCACTCCAAGTACTGTATAAGTGAATTAATTTCTTTATACAGGGGATACACTGATATTCAGTATATTGAGACTGATTTATATCAGTTTAATTGGTGTTTAATCTAGGAAGAAAATTGAAAGGTGGTTCTTAAATTAAGGAACGTTCTATTGAACGGAAAACCTCCCACCTGATATTTACCGACCTGGCCAATTAGATTGTTGATATTTCAGTGATATTGATTAGTTGTCAGATTGATCGCAGAAACCAACAGTATGAGAGATAGTAAAAAAACTCAAGTATAGTACATAGAACTGGAAGCATTCTACTCCCTATACGTAGAGTTGGTAAGGTCAAGGAATAGATTGGGATAGTTATTTATCAGGGGTTTAATGTGTGTGCCCCCCAAAATGTATTATTTGAGTAGTGGTGTTTTGTATCATTCATTCTCGATTCTTATATGACACGGCACACTGTCAATCAAGAATAATACAGCGAGACACTTAAAAAAGAGAATTTTATCATTTCTATTCCTCTTCAATTGAAATCTAAGGGCTCGTTTGGATGCAAGAATCCCAGGAAAAAAAAAACTGACTTGAAGTCTCATCAAGTTCTTTCCTGGTGGAAACACAGTAGTTACACTTGTTTTCCATCCTTTTTTTTTCCGAGTGAGAGGGGGAGAAACTTGAGAGAGGGAGACACACTTTATTAAAAGGATTTTTTTTTTTTTTTTTTTTTTTTTGTGCTTTCCTCTCATTCCTCTTCAGCTAATAATCTAAAATCTACAAATCTTAATTATGATTAGCATCACTTTTGGTTTGTAAACTTGTTTCATTCAAGTCCTATCTCTCTTTTTTATTCTCTTATTTGCACATCAATTTATAAATTACAAAATTTAAGTGAAATATGGGTTAAATGTTAAACAATTTATTATAACATGCCTAATTGTTATATTCACAAAATAAACCCAAAAAGCATGAAATAGGCCATGCATGAAAAATAAAAGAAGACACATAAAGTAAGTTATTTATAAAGAACTGTTTTTCTTGGGCGTACTCGAGTAGTGCATTATTTGTATGGTTTAAATGAAACATGAACAAGCCTACCATTGGATAAATCTCATTCTTAATTATAAACACGGCCAGCTATAATCTTAAATAAATGGTGCGTACAGTGACATAACAAATGAATTCAAATTATTATATCTACAAAATTTAATTTCATTAGACTGTACCCTTCTTTTATTAGGAGAATTAAGCCAAAACAGATATGCTAATGCTATTGCTCATGGGTCCAACTAGGGGGGTGATGCATACAAATGGATTTGTGCGCCATTTGTACAGAACATAAACCGTGCGTATCTATGTTGCGCCCTCCGGAGGAATTCCAACAGCGATACACCAATCGCCAAGATCAGTGATCCAACACCGAGTCAATCACCAAATAATATGGCACGAGCACAAATACAAAAGAGAAAGCGGAAAATAAATGATTTAACTTGGTTCGGTAACTTGCCTATGTCCTCGGGATAGAAAGAAGAAGATCTTATTCAACCAACAGAGTTACAAGGGTTACAAAGATAATTCGAAGATCCAACTAGAGAGACTACGCACTAGGCTGTAGAAATCTCGCAAACAAACTAATTTTAGAACTCCCGATACAGCTGTCTAACAATCAATACCTCTCAAGGATACAACACCTCTCAATTTAAAGGCAGAGAGTCCAGAAAGGAAAAAAAAATCAAAACTTCTGAAAAAGAACAAGAAACGAAGTCAGAATCCTATTAGGAAACTGCTCAAAACCCGCAACTGTCGACAGCCACAATAGACCTGTCGACAAACTAATCTAACCTAACTCTCTGTTGGGGTGCTTATCGACAGCTTGAGCCACATCTGTCGACAGACTGAACCTCAGTTGTTGACAACCATGCAATCCCTGTCGACAGACTATCAAATCACAGTCTCTAGCTGGCGTATCCATGAATTTGTTGTTAACCGCTCCTAGAACCTGTCGATAGTTACCTTCTGCTCCTGTTTCTTCTCGTGCTGCTGCTCCATCCAATTGAGTTTAAAAATTCTATCAAGCTTTTATCCTCTGATCTTCTCCCACACAATTCTCCACCTCAGTGAAGATTTCTCAAATATAAACCAAACACCAATGAGTCACCTACCAACTTCAGTTCAGTAACTGGCTGCACCATTGCAGCTGCTTACGTACCCCTGCCTAAGAGATCAAGCCACACGTAGTGTAACGTCCTGATCCCGCGGGTACGGAGACATTACTGCAACGTATATACGCAAGTCAGAAATACCCTCCCGTATATACGCTAACCATTAGTACAGATAAGAATCAGAGTACGAAAGTATGTGGTGCATTATTTATTCCAACATAAAAGTATAAGTACATAGTTATCACAGAGAGTTGAAAGTACACCTAGAGGGGGAAGAATAGGTGTAAGGCTAATCTATGACAAATAATGCGGAATTTAAAAACTAATTGCAACACACTTAGTATAACAAAAGAGGGTAGCCAAATTCCGGTGAAGGGCTCTGGATTAACTCTTCTTGATTCCTCTAAATAAGAGTTGAGTTGCTATATGAAACTCTCTTGGTTAACACAAGTATGGCACACAAACAAACCAAGCATATATATGATAAGAACAATATGAATCAATGCACAATGTAAGAGAGAGAGTTAGAGAAAGTGGATCAAACGCAAACACCGAGATATGTTTCGAGGTTCGAGCACACAGCTCTACGTCCCCGCCTTTACACAGAAAGATTTCCATTAACTCGTCCACACAGGACTCCCACACAGGGAACCTCCACTGAGGATTTGGGCAAATACAATTTGGGAGTACACAACTCCTCTCTCCAACAATTACAACCTCTCACTAGAGGCAAGGCACTTAGCCAAACAACAATCCACCTCTCATTAGAGGGATTAGGCTCAAAGCCACGCAAACACAATCACCTCACACTTGAGGGATTCCAACACAACCTCCACTATCACCTCTCACTAGAGGGATACCAATACTATTGATTGGTAGTGAAAAGTGCATTTTTATCATGACATTTACCATCACATTTTATATTTATTCATATCATTCTGCACATTTACTAATATTTTATGATTTGTTGTGTGCAGGCCTTGAGTTCTTATTTTAATAATAAATAAAGCCTAAAAGAAGCCCAAAAGCCCATATTCAAGCCCAAGTACAAAAGTGCAAATATTAATTGTCAAAATTGCAAATACACAAGGGCCAAAGTTGCAAATATTAAAGAAGAGGGAAGGATAGACTTCTATTCAACCATAAAAACTTGCAGATGAGGATAAAAGCCAAAGAAGGAGAATTTAAGATCACAAATTCGTGGATAAAAGATTTGGGATCTAGGTAACTTGATTCCCAAGTTATATCCAAATCCAAAGATTAAGAGCCAGGATGCATCTTCCAAAAGGAAACGACCAGATGGACGGACCAGGAGAAGCACGCGCCAAAGCGCGTGGCCAGCCGCCACCATAAGGCCGCGGAAACGCGGCCAAGCCGCGGAAACGCGGCAATCCAATCATATCCAGGGAACCGCCTTCGTGGACGACTTCGACTGGGACTCTACCTCCTTCTGCTCCTATAAATACCCCCTGCAGTGCAACTGACAAGAGCGTCCAGAGCCAGAGGGCCAAATCTAGGGTTTTAGGCTTTCTTCTTTCTTCTAGTTTAGGTTTTCTTTTCTTTTGTAATTTTCCTTTTTGTAACTAAGAGGAGGTGATGTTTTCATGGAGGAAGGAGATCTACTTGTACTGAGGGTGACAATCGGTGTAAGTTTTGCTCTTCTTCTATTGTTAGATAAATCGAATCGAGGTTCGTTTTTAGTTCTATTATTTTATGTTCTTTTATTCCTGTTTAATCTTGTGTTTCTTTTGTTCTTGTTTTCTTCTATTTTCTCTCTAATGTCTTGTGAACCATGAGACCCAATTGCGTTGAGACTGCCTAGCCGAAGAAGAGCCCTTGATGGCTTATGGAGATGAACAAACCTTCGATAGTTTGTCTTTTATTTTCGTAGTGTAGATTAAGAAGGTGGATGATCCTATACGCCATACTTGTACGCCTTCCAAGACAAGGTAAATCATCGCACGGATCAAAGGTAAGCAAGGTAGAAGAGGTATGTATGTATAGTTTTCTTTCTTTCTAATTCTAGTTTAGATCACACCACCATATTCCCAATTTCTTTTCCTCACTTTCATTGTAAATATCATTTCTAATTTTCATTCTTCTTTCTTTCT
This sequence comes from Agave tequilana, assembly GCA_038442645.1. NCBI lineage: Eukaryota > Viridiplantae > Streptophyta > Magnoliopsida > Asparagales > Asparagaceae > Agave > Agave tequilana. The sequence continues at coordinate 8,052 of JAVJIF010008154.1, read as the reverse complement.
AACTTAACTTTAAATTAATAAAAACTTTAGAGATAACTTATTGACAAAACTTCCATCGCTAGTCCCTCCTGAGGATCACAACCCGCATAGCCACTGCTACCGCGGATTCGAATTGAGAACCTTGAACAACTTGTTCTAAATCTAATATTATTTATTTTGTGTGCAGGTAAAAACTCAATCAAAATTTTGGCGCCGTTGCCGGAAAGGGACGGTAAGTTATTCTTTAATAATAAAAAAAATTATTAACTAATTCGTTTATTCTTTTCTGTTTGCAGGTTTGGAGAACAGAAAAACAACAGCAGAAGTGGACATATAGCAACTCTGTGCCTCTGCCCTAGAAGGCAGAGCAGCAGAGCCTACTCATCTGCCGCGCAAACGCGGCAATAGCCGCGGATACGCGGCAATAGTAATGAACTACTGACGTATCTTTCTGCAGGTTGCTAAAAAGTGCAAGATTTATTTTCTGCTCTGTTAAAATTTGTTCTGTGATAAACCTGTATACTGCTAATTAATTCAACAGTAAAATATTTGTTGTAAAAGATAAAAATTGATTAGACGTTTGCATCCTAGGCACGTGTCTTTTCAATTCCTTTATTTTACTGTTGAAGAGTGCTAGAGCAAGGTACGTTCGCATTTGATGTAGAATAGGACTCATCTCTTGGTTGATTTTCATGCTTTGAGTGAATCTTATTTACATATTTTGTACACTTGCACAAATTTATTCTAAGGGCATAACCCATTAACAAGATAAGGTGGGGATTTCATCACCCTTCCTTGGCCCAAAAATCAGATTCCAAGCACTCACTAACCCAAGCCTAATTAAAATTAGTAGACGTTGGCCCTAGGGACATCTCGGACTCAATTAGGAGATTATCCTAAGGGGGAACAGTGCTGGAAGTTGACTCCTGCCAAATCAGTGTCTAGGAAGGGGATTGAGGGCTGAAAGCCCGAAGATTGGTGGTTATTTAATTAAGGAACGTCTTTGACGGAAAACCTCCCACCACTCTTGCCCTGACCTGGCTGATTAACTTGTGGTCAAAGTCTGCACCCTACCTCCCGTGGACAGTCTAACCAGTTATGAGTCGTCTAGGTCATAGGTCTACCCTAACTTAGGTTAGAATTTTTTTTTTGTTTATTTGTTTGTTTTCTTTTTTCTTTGTTTGTGTTTGTGTGATATGGCATATAATAATATTTTTTTCAATTTAATCCATATTACACACCAATCTCTTATTCGGATATTACCAACCCGGCATATCATAACTTTCACCAACTTAGTGTGCCAGATTGGTCTTATCCGAATCATTACATGCCCCAGTCCCAATACTATGAACAAGATTGGAATAATCATCACTACTCTTCACAGAGTCAATGGGGATTCAATACCCCTGAGCCATATGGTCAACCACCTGTTCAACCATTATCTTCGATTGCAAGATATAATGAATGATCAAATTCTAGACTTTCCAACATTCTTGAGCAAGTTGATAGAAACCAAGAATCATTCTGTCTAGAAGACCTTGATCAAAATTCAATTTCATCACATCAATATGAACTTGCTCAACCCCAATCCTTGGACAAATTGGCTAGTTTTAATTTCAATGAGATTGAATTAGATTGTGAATGTGAACCCGATCCCCAACTTTGCGATTCAGTTTCTATTTTCGAATCTATGTTGACTCTGGTATCCTTACCCAATTTGGACCAATTTTCTGAGCCAACATTTATTCCCGTACCCATAGATCATGAATTGAATCACTCATTTTTGATGATCATCATATTAAACTTGACCAATTTCATACTTTTGAAAGTCCCATTGACAAATTGGCATGTTCTCATTTTTATGAGATTGAACCTAATGAAATATGTGACCTAGATTCTCAAATCTATGTTCAAGTTCAAATTCCCGAATCATTATTGACTCCTGTTTTGTTACCCGACTTAGGTAATATTTTAGAGTCAGTTTTGATTCCCACACCTATCATTCCTGAACTTGAATCACCAATATTGAGTCACATTCCATTGTGGGAAGATGATTGTGCACTTGAGTTTCAACTTCTTGACTTGGACACACTTCTTGAACCAAGCTCGACTCCTGAATCCTTACTTGATTTAAGTTTCTTTCCTGAGTCGGTATTCGTTCCTGAACCTATCATTCTTGAGTCCAAGTCAACCATTCTACCAAGTCACATTCTTTTGTTGGACATAGGTATAGACCATGCCTTGTGATGATTTTTCAGGACTGGTCAAGTAAAGGGAGTAAGTTTCACGAGAGGATCTTCCATGATCCTATTCATTCTGGGGACTGTAAATATGTAAATAAAAAAGAGGTCAATAAAGGTAGGTCCCGTGAATTACCACATTGTCTTGATTGGGCCGCCTTTCGTGGACCAATTAGACCACCACCAGAACCACCACCTTAAGGTAACTTCTGCCTTCCCTTGTTCTTTTTCATGCATACATGCATACATTCATACATTGAGGACAATGCATGAGATAAGTGTGGGGGGAGGCTTTACTAACATACTAACATAGGTAGAAACTAACAAAAAATTTTGCTAATAAAAAAAAAATTGCTAAAAAAAAAAATTTAAAAAAAAAAGGACAATATTTTGATTTATCTTTTGAAAGAAATCTAAATTAGACTTAAGAATTAGGAAAATCATGATTAGGATTTCTAAAAACTTGGTCAAAATAAATAAATTGTTTAAATTTTAGGTATAGGAGGAGAAATTGAATAATTAATTAGTCTTGATTTTATCTTAATGAAATTTGCATACCTAATGCATATCTAGGATTCTAAGACGAAGACCTTTGTGCCTCATATATAAAATAAAAAAAAAAGAAAATCGCTAATTAAGCTGGATACATGTGCCTCAAGAAGCATAAGTATTCATGCCTAAAGGTGAGTAAATAAAATAAAGTCCTTAGTTTTGGGGCCTAGTTCACTCGAATTTGAGTCCGCGGGATGTTTTCTCACCTGGTGCCCTAAAGCACTGGTTTGGGAGTCATCGACTTTAAGTTTGTTACATGGGTGGATTAGAAAGCCTAAGGAAATTAAGGAAAAATTACTTATATATGTACTAACACATCTAATAGTCAATTAGTTAGGTATGAGGGCCTCAAGAAGCCTTGATGCTTACACGAAAGAAAATAGATGAGTTATACATATTAAAAAAAAGAAGAAAAAAAAGAAAAATATATATATATATATAGAGGCATGAGAGTTCAAGTTAAGGAATTCCTAGTATAAATTCATAAGGATGCATATGACTTAGGGTAACGAAAAAGACTATACAAAAATTCAGTTTTGATCCTTACCTAAAATGAATAACAATTGACTTTATTAAGACTAAGTTTAAGAATGAATAAAAATGATAATCCTAAAAACTTATAGACTACTTAGTCTTTTCAAAAGTATTTCAAATATTTTTCTTTTTATGGATTTTGTGGGTGCAATCCGCTGAAAACCCTCACGAGACAACACTCGTCCTTTAGGGTAACCTAGGGGTTTAACGGCTTGTTGCACATGCTAAGTGCAACCGTGATTCCTACGAAAGTGAGTTAGGTTAGATTAGTTTTTCTTTTCTTTTTCTTTTTCTTTGATTTTTACTTGAGGACGAGCAAAAAGATAAGTGTGGGGGTGTGATTGGTAGTGAAAAGTGCATTTTTATCATGACATTTACCATCACATTTCATATTTATTCATATAATTCTGCACATTTACTAATATTTATGATTTGTTGTGTGCAGGCCTTGAGTTCTTATTTTAATAATAAATAAAGCCTAAAATAAGCCCAAAAGCCCATATTCAAGCCCAAGTGCAAAAGTGCAAATATTAATTGTCAAAATTGCAAATACACAAGGGCCAAATTTGTAAATATTAAAGAAGAGGGAAGGATAGACTTCTATTCAACCATAAAAACTTGCAGATGAGGATAAAAGCCAAAGAAGGAGAATTTAAGATCACAAATTCGTGGATAAAAGATTTGGGATTTAGGTAACTTGATTCCCAAGTTATATCCAAATCCAAAGATTAAGAGCCAGGATGCATCTTCCAGAAGGAAACGACCAGATGGACGGACCAGGAGAAGCCACGCGTCAAAGCGCGTGGCCAGCCGCCACCATAAGGCCGCGGAAACGCGGCCCAAGCCGCGTTTCCGCGGCAATCCAGTCATATCCAAGGAACCGCCTTCGTGGACGACTTCGACTGGGACTCTACCTCATTCTGCTCCTATAAATACCCCCTGCAGTGCAACCGAGAAGAGCGTCCAGAGCCAGAGGGCCAAATCTAGGGCTTTAGGCTTTCTTCTTTCTTCTAGTTTAGGTTTTCTTTTCTCTTTGTAATTTTTCCTTTTTGTAACTGAGAGGAGATGATGTTTTCATGGAGGAAGGAGATCTACTTGTACTGAGTGTGACAATCGGTGTAAGTTTTGCTCTTCTTCTATTGTTAAATAAATCGAATCGAGGTTCGTTTTTAGTTCTATTATTTTATGTTCTTTTATTCCTATTTAATCTTGTGTTTCTTTTGTTCTTGTTTTCTTCTATTTTCTCTCTAATGTCTTGTGAACCATGAAACCCAATTGCGTTGAGACTGCCTAGCTGAAGAAGAGCCCTTGATGGCCTATGGAGATGAACAAACCTTCGATAGTTTGTCTTTTATTTTCGTAGTGTAGATTAAGAAGGTGGACGATCCTATACGCCATACTTGTACGCCTTCCAAGACAAGGTAAGTCATCGCACGGATCAAAGGTAAGCAAGGTAGAAGAGGTATGTATGTATAGTTTTCTTTCTTTCTAATTCTAGTTTAGATCACACCACCATATTCCCAATTTCTTTTCCTCACTTTCATTGTAAATATCATTTCTAATTTTCATTCTTCTTTCTTTCTAACTTAACTTTAAATTAATAAAAACTTTAGAGATAACTTATTGACAAAGCTTCCATCTCTAGTCCCTCCCTGAGGATCATGACCCGCATAGCCACTGCTACCGCGGATTCGAATTGAGAACCTTACACAACTTGTTCTAAATCTAATATTATTTATTTTGTGTGCAGGTAAAAACTCAATCAACTATCACCTCTCATTAGAGTGATATCACAATAAATGGTAGGTTTACAACTTGTTGGTATCTCTTAACCACAAACCAATTATCTCACAAAATAGATTCTATGGATAGGATAGATAGATAAGCTCAAGTGTCAAAAAACAAAGAGTTTAGAAATCAAAAACTCAAAGAAATACTTGAGAAAACTTCTAGGATATAATAGAAATGAAGATCAAAAATTAATCCCAAAGACTTTTCCTTTTCTTATTTTTTCCAATCCTTTAAACAAATAAAGATAAAATCTTTTCGCTTAAAAACTCTTTTGAAAACTTGTATATAAACACTAGAAAGAATGAGAATTTTTGCTCTTAGAAATCTTATTTAAAACCAACTCCCATGGGGGGTATTTATAGCCCCCAAAAGAATCTGCCCGTTGGCAGCTGAAAATGGCAGATTTGCCCTTCCGTTCGACGGCCCGGTCGACCAACCCAACGGTCAGATTTCTGACCGTTGTTCCTCTGGTCGATCGGCCCGGTCGACCGAGACTGGATACAGAGAGAAGAGCTCTCTGCCGGTCGACCGGTCCGGTCGACCGGGGCCATTTCCATAGAGCAGAGCTCTCTGGAAGGTCGACCGACCCGGTCGACCGGCCCACCAGCTCAAGCTAGCGTGCACGCTTGTGCACGTCGGTCGACTGCACCGGTCGACCGACTTCTGCTACGGTCGACCGGTCCGGTCGATTGGCAGACAGCCAGTCCAGCTAATTTGGGATACAAAAACTCGACTTTTTAACTTCAAATAAATCTCATAAAATCACATAAATACTACAAAAATCAATTCATATTATATCTTTAAAATATAAATATGTGTGATAAAGATTCAACACATATTTCAAACAATTTGAGCTATTTTTATGAGATAGAAAATTTGCTTTAAACCAAAATCCGTATTTCCCAAAACTTGAATTTTTGAAATGAAAATTTGTTTTCTCCAAAACTCATATAAATACAAAAACATGATATTTAAATAATTTTGAAGCATGTTGTATATGGATAGAATGATATACATGAAAGATATTATATCTATGTTTTTGACTTGAAATCTAATATTGGTTAAACCAAAAAACCAAAAACTAATAAACTTAAAAAAAAACAAGTGTGTGTGTGTATAGTGAACTTGAGCATATCACACTATCTAATCTTTACAATGAGATCTAAACAATCTTAAACTAAACAAACCGAAGTCTTCTTGTAGAACGCCGTCTCCAAGTCGACTCGATCCAAACGTGATCCCCGAGCTTGACTCCAACCGAGTGTTAGATGTGAACTTGACGCTCGAGTTCTTGAATCACCATGTGAAAGCTCCAAAACACCTTTATTGAAGCTAATCACCTATTAATATCTTGATCAAATATCTGAAACTAAATATCACAAGATTATTAGTAACTATAACTACATGAGTTAATCATCATCAAAACTAGAGTGAAGGGCCTCCGGGCCAACAAGAGTGGTACAATATTGCAAAAATATTACATCTCCAAAAAAATAAAAGTATGATTTATAAGAAAATATACATAATCAAAAGCTGAGAAGTGCTCACGATCAACAAGAGGAGTCTCGAGAGCCGATCAGGAGAAGGGCTAGGAGGAAAGGGCTAAGGGTGTCAACCACACTTCCGTTGCGCCACTCTGATCTCCTCAGAAGGTTCTGTTAAGCTCTACGCTCTAAAATCTGGACATACAAATTCAGGGTTGTCAAATGGAACCCAACGAGTGGTGATCCGAATGCTAAATGGCGTGCACAGACAGAACATGTGTATTGATAAGTCCGAATCAAAAGAGCATGTGTTGAAAATCGTGTCATGGGCACAAACACGCTAGACATGAATGAGACATCAAGTAATGAGTGGTAAACAGGAAATATGATAATGATTAATAAAATAGGTAATCCGAGGTAAAATTTGATGGAAGCAAAATACTGTAAAACTAGCGTATAACCCAGTTTTCAAAGCAACACAACAGGTTATCAACTTGGCATCTTATTATTATTACTCGTCCGACCCATATATCTAGGTTTGTGTCTTGATGTATATCTCAACACACATACATTCATATATAAGTAAGTCGAGATTGATTATTGGAAGCTGATGAAGAACTGAAATCTCATACTTATAGTAGTTCCCGTCCGCCCGGGACACAACCATTGGGGACCTGAAATCCCCCTAATACGCATCTTCTGGGGGCCTAAAATCCCCCTAACACGAATCATCGGTTTAGTATTTCACCACTATAAGTGAGGCATCATACTGGCATCCATCACTTCTGCTCGTTCCCCGTGTAAGTTGTCATTTTTATTGCTTATTAAACATAATTATAATAGGAATGAATAGGAACATAACTCATCATAATAGAAGTACATAACAAGCATACTGGGAGTTAATAATAAGCATAATGGGAGTACATAACAAGAGATCAGGTACTACATTCCCGTAATATGATAATCATGAGTTAACAGTTAATCATAATAAGTATCAGGTTTTAATATGACAATGACAAATGATCAGGCAGGTGATAAGTCATGTCATAATAGGGGACAGGTGATAAGAGATAATATTACAGGAGCAGGTGTCAAGCAATAGCATGTCAGATGATAACACATCAGTTGTTAAGTGATACAGACAGGTGTCAGGAAATAACGTGTCAAGTGTTAACATATCAAGCGTGTACATGACAAGTGATAGAATAATAGCTGAGCACAATCAAGCAGAGTTGAGCAAGCTGGAGACACGAACAGCGAACAGTGTTTAGTCACTAAAGTGCTTGGCAGAGTTACCGAAACGACTCGGCTTAAGATGCAAGTAGAAAATCCAGCAGCATCTCGCCTAGGCGAATTTAGTGAATAATCCGCTAAGCGCTAAACATGCCTATTAGGCGTAACTGAGAAACTTGACGATCTAAGCACACTCCTCTTTCGATGAAGTGGGTGAGAGCCCGGATGCTGAAGTACGC